>SAUE01000285.1:39148-50318 GCA_009724625.1 Deladenus siricidicola | reverse complement strand
ACGATAAAAGCTGATTTGTTCGTGGAAAAAGGCCCTGAAAATTGGAATACGAAAATTGCAAAATGAAGAAACAATCCCCCAACAAGCAAAAGCAAATAACTCTTTACAACAACAATGAAAGACGCTTTCCATAAGAGTGAATGTGTAGTCATTTGAGTTTCCCCCGCCGGCAACACATTCGGACAGGGAAACGCGGCAAATGTAGACGCCGCGACAAGTTGACGCGAAAGTGATCCGTAGACTTTGTGCACTAAGAGATTGAAGAATACCATTCGATTTGGAGTTAAATTTCAAATCGAATGGTATTCTCAAATTTTTTAATTTTTTTAAATTTTTTATTCAATTTGCCACAAAGTCTACACAATGTAGTACACATAGCTTTGCGTCAAGTTTTTCCCAGCGTCAACTTCTGTCCTGTTCCCATTCGCACAAATGGCACTCCCTTTGTGCCAATTTGTGTATTGGGTTGAACATTTTCGAAACGGTTAGAAAAGTTTTTTTAAAGTTTTTACGGTTTTTTGGGGCACCACGCCAAAAGCGTTAATGAATTTTTTGTGTGCCTCAGGCCATAATGTAATATACATAATGTAGGATAGACATAATGTGATACGGTGAGGGAGGCTTGATTTGAACGTCTATGAGTTGAGAGGCAAGTGAATTTTTGTTAGTTACAAAAAAGCTGATTTATTAGATGAAAAAGTTTTGTAGAAAATAATCCAAATTCCAATTATTTAGTTTTTACAAAAAATAACCCGTTATCAAAAGTAATTTTTTTTTGAAGAAGAAGACGAATCTTTCCCTACTTAATATATTTGATAACTCACATACATACATACATACATATACGCATCGGTAAATGTTGATGTAATTTTCTCGATATTTACACAATTGTCAAAAAATTTGGATGATTTTTTTGTTGTTTTTCGTCTTTCGCTAAATGTTTGGTGGTGGTCGCTATGGAACAAAACCTATGCCGGGGGTATTTCATGTAAGAGAGAGAGAGAGAGAGATGTAGGGAGAGAGATATGGAGAATGAGAGAGACGAGAGAGAGAGAATGAGAGCGAGAAGGAAAGAGAGAAAGAGAGACGTAAAAGAATAATAATTTTTCATTTCATTGAACAAACATTATTAATCGAAAATAAATTTAATAACGAATATAAGCACAAATTTAGCAACATTTCTTTTTGTTCTTCGCATTTTTTCTAATGTTTTCTGCACATTTGCAAGAGGAGATGATGAACACACAACAATTGTTTGTACACAAAAATTTGCACAAAATTGGCGCGTTTGAGGAGACAATTTTGAAAATTTTCACCTCAAAAAATCAATTTGGTCATATCTTTTTGAATTGAAATTCGAGCTCAAAATTGTTTTTATTGTTGTTTTTGTTGTTTTGTTTCCGAAAATTGTTTTTGTTGTTGTTTTCTACAAAATATGGAAAGTTGTTTTTGAGATGTTGTTGTGCTCCACGAAAACGATGAACAATTTCTCGTCGATTAAAACAACAACGACAACCAGCCAACAACAAAACAACTAAATACACACATACTTTTGCGTTAGAAAACAAAAATTTTATGCTCATCATCAAAATTTGCAAAAACGATCTTTCTAAAGACAACAAAAATGAAAACAAAAACATATAAAAATAAAAAAAAATGTTCGGGAAAACATGATATCAACACAAATTAGAAACTATTAACGGTCGCAAAAAACAAACTGTTTTCGTGAAAAACTATTTTCGTGAAAACATTTTTATATGGTTTTATAGTGTTCGTTTCTTAAAGGTTTAGTGATGGATGATGTTTTCACAAGTCCAAAGGAAAAACCGTTTGACGGGTTTGGCCGAAAATTTTTTCGAAATTTGAATTCAATTATATACCAAATTTTCTGCGCGGATTCCCTCTTTCTCAATTTCTAATTAAATTTTGATCAAGTTTTCCGATATAAATCCAACCCATTAGCGATTAGAGAAGAAAAAATATGAAGAAGAAGACGAAGACGCAAATTCGATAATAATAACAATAAAAATGATTTCGTATAAAATTTTAAAACTCAAAACAAAAATAATATAAAGAATTTCTTTAAAAGTGGAGAATAAAATCTTTAGAAAATAGCAATAACAACAACTTGCCAATTGTAAGGCATAATAACAAAGTGCTTTTACAAAAAAAAATTGAAGAAAATTCACTAGAAATAATAAATATTTTCTGAATTGAGAGCAATGACGACAAAATGAAATTTCGGTCAAACGCGCGCGCGTTTTTGTTTTTCATAGCAGTATACTACGGTAAGAGCGTACTACGGTAAGAGCGTACAAATAAGAGATGTTTACGCGCTACTTTTTTTGTTTTTATGATTTTTTGAATGGCGAAAAACCGAAGAGAAAATTTTGATATCCAAATTTTTAATTAATTGCGAGGGAATGAGGGGATTGGGAGGGGGGGGAAATCCTTGTAATACATAATCATCATTTCATAAGAGAAAAGAGAGTAATGATAATGAGTCAAAATTCAAATAGGAAGGAATTCTGTTACTGTATCAGAGCACATATGTATGTATGTGGATGGCTGCGTCCTTTTTTTGTTGCGATTTCTTTGCGATTCGCGCACGTCCTCGAATTGTCGGGAGGGCGGACGCTCGATGCGCGCGCAGACGCCTCGACTCATGCTTTGCCGCTAGCCGCTGATGGCTGAAAAAGGCAAGTATAAAAAATGATGCCAAAAATTGAGGACGAAAAATTTAATTTAATGATGCCAGATTATGTGCAAAATTGACACATTTTAAAAAAAATTAAAAAATTAAAAAAAATGACATTTTTTATTTAAAAAGTTTTTTATTATTTAATGTTGGGAATTTTTATTAAAAATGTTACGTGCAAATATATGTTAAATATACGTTAAATTTTGACATTGTCCTACCTTAATTGACGTCGAGTGATGATTGTGCTGGGGTAGTGAGGGTTCGTCCATCTTTTTGTAGTTGGACAACTGTTTCACCAACGCCGGATGCACCTCCAACTGCTTGGCGATCTTACAGTATTTGAGAAAAGTGGCAAACTTCTCCACACCGTACACATAGCCGAGGTTCACGTCCGTTAGCGTCGTGTCCTGGAAGTCCTTGTACAACTGCGGGCGAAACTTGCGCTCCAGACCGTAGCTGTAGAAGCGGAACAGCGACTCGATGCCGTAGCGGTACCTTAAAACAAACAAAATCTTCATCTTCATTGATTAATCATCGCCAATAATTGGTTAATCGTCGCCAATAAGCGCTTAAATTATGCAATATGACAGTAGTCTATTATACAGTAGTCCTATTTATAAAAAATTGTGTTTCAAATAATATATATAATAATAATTTTCGTACGTACAATGTTTTTGTTAATCCTATTTTAACAATTATATTGCTATTTATATAGGTTTTTGTTAAAAAGAAACACCAACCCTGCTTCAGAGTCTTCGAGAGCCAACTTCCGGAATTCGTTGTACATGTTTCGGTTGAAGTTGTCCCTGAGGAAGTGAGACCAAAACCTGTAGAGCGTGTTCATCTCGGGCACGTCGTAGCCCAGCGCGGCGCGTTGTTTAATGCACTTGGATCGCCAGTCCGTGTATACCTGAACAAATTTAATTATATTTAACTGTACATATAACATATGTATATAAAATTAAAAAGGACGAGAGAAAAGTGGAAGATAGAGAGAAAGAGAAAAGAAAAAAACTAAAGAATAAAAAGAAAGTTTGTCAAAAAGTTGTGTATTCAATATCTGAATTTAAATATTTTTGTAACTCAATTGGAGGATTCAATCCAAATGAGTCAAAATAATAACATTTATCTTTAGAAAAGCGCTTTCTTTTCTATTTCACAGTTAAAAGAGCATCTTTGCTCTTTTTCGTTTGTGCATATGCATGTGCGCTTCACTTTTGAAAAATTGTGAAAGGAGGTCGATAAGAATTGTATAAAAATGTCTTTTTTGATCAATTTTGATTAGTTTTAAAGAACAAATAATTGAAAAAGGTATAAATTTGAGCTTGAGAAAATGGGGAAATGGGATGCGCCAGAGATAGTATATATATATACTACTAAAAGAAAAAAAGTTGTGTACATACCTGCTGTTCAAACCCGTTTTCTTGGAAGAGTAGGATGGAAGGATGGGCGGCCGGAAGTTTGGCGGGAACTGGTGCTACCGGCACCACTCCATCATCTCTGCAACAAAAATTTTAATAAATTTACAAATTCCATTTTTTAGATTCAGAATTCCGAATTACGATTGTCCGAATTCTGAATTGGAAATTTTTAATTCCACTAAAGCCTGGTGCTAAACTCGATGAACTCGATGAATGTCGCATAAAAAGAATAAAAAATAAACCTTTTCTTCTTCAAATCATTTTTTTAAATTTATTTTTTTTTGATCAAAACCGACTTCAGATTCAAAAACCTTCGGAGGTGAACGTTGATGCAATTTTATGAATAGGCTAACCCACAGTGAAGCTCCAAACTGGTCTCAATATCCTTCGACTAAACCCAACCCAAAAGCGTTAATTTTTAGCAAAAATGACAAAATTAATGAAAACTTTACTCACAAGGCAAGTGACGTGGTTCGGGAGCGCGCGCCCAACACCCAACCCACAGGCATAATCGCCTGGCCGGGATCGACGCTTTCCGTGCGGCTTTTGTACGCGGATTTCACGTCGCGTCGATCGACCGCGTCGACGGGATAAAATCGTCGCAGGAGATTTTCGGCAGACTCGCGCTTTGCTACCGGGCTTTTCGGCTGCAATTAAAAAATTCAATATTATTATATATTACCGTAATTTTTTTATATTACCGTAAAACAATTATTGAAAATTTTTGTGTTGGTACTGTAAAAATTTATGTTAGTACTGTAAACATTTGTATGGTATAGTAAACAAATGTGTTGGTACATTAAACTTTTGTATTGACAAAACTTACAATTGCGGCATTGGCAGCGGCGCGCTCCATCGCCTTCTTTGTCCAGACGGACGCACTTGACGCGCCACCCTCATTGGCAGTGGCGTCAGCGGCCGGCGAACCCGTTAATTTTTTACCCGTTTCGGTCGCCTCATTTTCCTTTTCGCTGGCCTCTTCGAAATTCTCCTTCAGCTAGAATTTATTCAAAGTAAAGTAAAGTAATTATGAAATTTTTTTTAAAAAGCTAAAAAAATCAAAAATATTTACATTTCTGCCCTCCGTCGACCATAGTTCCTCCTCTAGGCGACGCAAGCCGTGCTCCATGTCGTCGTTCAGTTTGTTTTCGACGCTTTTCGTCGGACGCCGCGGCTTGCCATCCGCGCCCAGTTTGCCGGCTTGGCCGCGTTGAGGTGGCGGCGGCGTTTGCGTGACGACAATTAGCTTGTTGATGTTGGCGTCTGTCATGTCTTCCGTCTCGCTAAAACACAAACAAATATATATTATTATATTATTTTATTCATATTATTGTCGATTAACCGCCCCACAACAAATTCAACTCAAATCGTACACAAATGTACTCTTAGTTTCAGTATCATCCGGAAGGCTATGCAATTTTGAATTAAATACATATGTTGAGTATCTCGTACTTCAAGTATCAAAATCAGCAAAGTTCGCGCCCAAAATCAATAAAAATTTATTTTTTTTTAAATTTTTTACAATTGGTTATAATTAGGAAAAATGGAATTTAAAAAATTTAGTTTAAAAAGGTTGAAAAATTCTATTTCTTCCAGTCTCTAAGTACGTATAATATGTATGACCTGATAATATTCATATTTTCTTGAAAATTGTTACCTCTCAAATCGATTTCGGCTTTTTGCCGGCTCATCTCCAATCTCCTCGTCGAATTGAAAATCCAACTCCGCCTGCTGATGCTGTGGCGCGTTGCTGTGCCTGTCGACGCCGTTCATCGTCGAATGCGATGGCGGTGGTCCGCCGCGATGTTTCTTATTCCTTTTCACTTTCACCTGCTGCCACTCTTCGCTCTCTTCTGGCTGCTGCTGCTGCTGCACATCGGTGTTCGGCTTCTGCTGCGCTCGTAGGACTTGATTTGTGTCGGTGGACGCAGCGGGCGATGGTTTTGCTGCGGTCACTTCGTCCTCTTTTTTCGTTGGCTGTGCCTTCTTTTCAGGCTGAACAGCTGTGGTGGTTTGCGTCCTTGTCAAATTTTTACTTTCGCTTTTTTGAGCGATAGTTTCCGCTGCTTTTGCCGGGGCCGCGCTCTTCGCTTCTTGTTCACCACCAGCGCTTTGCTGCTGCTGTTTCTGAAGAGAAACAGCCAAGGAGCTTGACGTTGAAGTGGAAACGACGGCAGCTGCGCCGACTGTTGCTGCTTTGACAGTGGAGTCCGGCGCTTTGTTTTGCGAGCTCGTCTCATGCGACCGCTGCGGAGCGGCTGTTGTCGGTTTTACTTGCTGCTGCTGCTGTTGTTGTTGTTGCGCTGGTTTGCTGAAGAATTGTTGTTGCTGTTGTTGTTGGTGTTCGCTGTTGTCGGATTGCGGCGAGATGAGGTTGAGCGGTGAGTGGTGGTGGTGAGCGCGGGGCGGATCGTTGTCGAACGGCAAAATGCTTTCGCCCAAAGGCCAAATCGTCGGATTGATTCTCGGCCGCACCTAAAAAAGTGAATTTGTTAAAAGTATGTCGTTATTGTGTATTTAAATTTTTGCCATTCCAGAAGAAATGATAACATTTTCCCGAATAATCATTTAATATTAATAAATTTTTAAATAATTTCAAAAATATAGGCAAAAACGCGCTTTAAAACGATGCTAAAAATATTTCAAATATTAAAAAAGACAATAAAATTATATAAAAAATGGGGCATACGATTAACATCCGATTTTATTCCATTAATATATTTTGTAAAAACCAAATTCTCAAAGAGCTGCAAACCGAACAAAAAGAATTTTGCAAATTGATTATAAAATAAAAAAAGTTATAATAAAACCGGAGAGGAAATTCGGCTACCATGTAAAAAGCAGATAATATAGCATATAAAAAGAACATATATATATATATATTTTTTTTTTCCGGCTTTTATCAGTTTTCTCTTTTGATTTTTGATTTTTAAAATTTAAAATTCATTTTCGGTACACCCCCGATATGTATTAATATATTATATGTATGTAAAAAACCTTTTCCAGGTCGGCACTCATCTCCACTTTGTCGCTATCCATGATGCCGCGCTTGATCGCGTCGATGTCTTCGGTGAGGTTTTTTATGCGCGGAAAGCTGGCGATCAAAGTCAGCGGCAAAAATCCGTCGACGTCCATTTTGCGGCGGAGGAAAAAGTCCTTTTGGAGGTTATCCGCCGAAAAATAATACTCGCTGAAAATACACGATTATTAAGGACATGAAATATGTAAAAATTCTAGATTTAGAGAACGTATATGTATTGTTATGTACATATCATACATATGTATGTAAAAATTAAAAATTATTCTTTCCATTTTCATTTTTTGAGAAATTTGTTTTATTCAAGTTCAAGGTTACCAAAAGTGTGATTTATTTAGAGAATTTTTAAAAATTAAATTTTTTTATTTAAAATTACAAATATCTTTGTAATACTTGAAAGATAATATTGAAAAAACTTGCATTTGATTCTTGATAAGTTCCCTCAGTTTGGACGCGTCGATTGGCGCAGCAAATCCAGCCGCTGCCACCGAAGGAATTTGTGAGAGCACCGAGGGCGCGACGACGCCCGTCGCTAGTTGCGCGGCCATGTGCGGTGGAAAGAGGACGGTGCCGGCAGCGGCCGCCTGATTAACGCTCTGCAATTGGTCGGCGGCTTGCGAGGCGGCAACGCCGGCCACTGCCGTGTAGGCGGCCGTCATCAGCGACGACAAATGTTGAGGCGCGATCGCGGCCGTCACCAGACCGGCGCCGCTGGGCGAAAGCAACGCCTGCGGCGTCTGAGGCACGGTATTGGCGTTATTGGAAGTGATTGTGGAGGCGGCGGAGCCAGGACGCGACGACGCGCCCATTAGAATACCTGTGAATTAGTAAAACTAAGAATAAAAATTCATGAAATTAAGTTTGTAACATCAAACTTCAGTACGAACTCGAATCTAAACTCTGACTAACTAGGTTGTTCGCAAAGTTGTTGCGCGCTTTTCATTTCGTTTCTTCGGTTGTTTTGTTTTAGTGAAGAAATTATAAATCTATTTGTGGATACATTTACCTCTTTGACTCACCTCAGCGGGTTTTTTCAGAAATACGAAAATGAAGAATTTTTTAAAATTTTTCTCGATATTCTTATGTTTTTTGTGGATATCTTAACTGAATTTGAAAACGTCACTTATTTACATGGTGTAAGAAGAAATATTATCTATGATCCATTTTTACATTTTGCAGCTAACATTGTTTTATTAAGCCGAAGAATGAAAACTATAAGTCCTCAAAATTGACATAATCCCCTAAATCACAAATTTTTGAATTTTTGAAAATCGTAGAAGTTACTGTGCAATCGTTAAATACTACGTACTGTTACCATACCATTCCTTCCAACACAATAAATAAAAAATAATAAAAAAATTTCGCAAAAAAAAATAAAAAATAGCCAAATGGAATGGATTTGCAAAAATATTAAACGATACGCATTAAAATGATGCGAGAACGTATAATTTGTAGTTCTTTTAAATTTGTTTTGTTATTTCTATTTGAAAATTGAAAGCCTACCAGCAGATGTGTCGACCATGGGCTGAACGGCTTGCTGTGGCAGTACGGCCGACGGCGGCAGAGAAGTTGCGGCAAGAATGGCCGCCGTGGCCGTGGTGACCGGCTGGCCGGCGGCTGTCAACGGCGCCGCCACCAAAGTCACCGGCACCTGTGACGAGGCCGACGGCGGCTGAACCGCGAGCACATACGGCTGCGCTCGGTACGCCGCTAGCGCCATTCGCTGCTGAAATTGCTGCTGAAGGAAGGCGTTCGGATCGACGAGGCCCAAAGCCGGGTCGAAGGCCGGCATAGTGGACATGTTGTAGATTTGGTTGTACTGGGCCTCCATCATTTCCATATAGTCGAAACCGTCTTCGCCTTCGGTCTGTGCGACCTCATCCCAATCGGGTAGTGGACCGCGTGCGCGTCGCTGCGCAATGCTTAACGGCGGCGGCGCGTGCGGATTGCGCGCTTGCCAGCGGTCATTCTATAACAACATTTCTTAGGTAAATTTATAATAAAATAGCTTAAAAGTACTGTATTTAAATAACTATTTACTGTACATACATAATAAATTAAGCCAAAGATAACTTTTTTTGTTTAAGTACTAAATTTGTTAAAAAACATTTTAAAAATATCTGAAAATGTTAAACTATCGTATATGTACATAAAACATTGGATGTCGGTGTAGCAAAAAATAAATCTTATCTTAAATTTGTATCAATGAAATTCATAAAACTTACCCTTTGATAGTAAGCGCGAGTGTTACGGTCACCATCCTCTCGTCTGCCGTTGTTTTGTTGCTGTGACGATTGCTGAACGCTGTGCGTGGACGGTTGTTGTTGTGGATCACTGGAATGTTGCTGTTGTTGTTGTGCGCTCACATTGCTGGCGTTGTTGTTGTTGTTCGTTGTAGTAACAGCGCCGGCCGTGTTGCCGCCTCCACTTTTGTGCCAGTAATCTGCGTTCGATCGGCCACCACCACCGCTGTTGTTGTTATTGGTGTTGGTCGCAGCCTGTGGGCGATTGCTGTTGTTGTTGTTGTAGGATCGTGGCGGGCGAGGTCCGCCGCCCGTGCTGTTCTGACGCGTTCCGGACGTCGACGCCCACTGACCACCGCCACCACCTCCGCTCTGGTCATCGTAGCGGCGATGACGGTATCCACCGTTGTTATTGTTGACACCTTAAATTGAGTTCATTTATGATAAATGCAAAGTTTCCCACAAAAAATAAAAAAATTCGTTATAAAATTTTATTAAGACAAAATATTTTTTAAATGTTTTTTACTATATTTAAATTATTTTAATATTTAAAAGTAAATCTTAAAAAAATTAATACCGTTACGGTTACTGTAGGAGTTGTGGGAAGAAGCGCCGTGATCATTATTGTAATATCCGCCACGTCCCTGCGCCGGATGCTGGTGAATCTGTTGGTTGGGCAGCGGTTGACGATGCACTGACGCAGCCACACCCACAGCAGCGTTCATGTTGTTGGCGCTGTTATACATTCCTGCGGTTGTTGTTGATTTTGTGTGTGGTTGCTGGAGAGTTTTCTCCAACTGTGATATGCCGTTTGAATTCAGTGCCTGCTGTTCTACGCTAGCGTTATCGTTGGACGAATCCGGATTTGCTGCTATATTATTACTGTTACTGCTCGAAGACGTCGCTGTCTGATTGCTGTTCGCTGGACCCAATTTGCCACCACTTCGTTTCCAACCCTGAGAACCCGAATGTTGATAGTAAAAGCCGTTCGAGGAGTTGTCAAAGTACCTGAAAAAGCATACTGTAAAACTGTGAATGCTATTTGCTAGATTATTTTATTACATATGTATAAATTATTAAACGAGTTAGCCTTTGAAAACTTTTACATATGTGTGAGCTTTTAAAACAAGGTAGCTATAAAAAGTTTTTTGAGTAATGTAGCAACAGATCAAAAATTTTTTTAATTTAGTAAAAAAATAATTGTTTTTGAGATGCATAAAAAGTAAAAATAAATTTAAAATGAAGTAATATGTTCGAATTAAGTATTATATTTCATATGTATAATTTGAACTAATCAAATTCCTCCCACTTTTGATTTGAAAACCCCTCAGAGAAAAACACCTTATCAAAAATATACCCAAAGTGAGAACAATTTTTGACAAAAATACATATTTGATTATTGAGTTAAAAATAGTTATTTTATAACAAATACTTATATGTATATACATGTGTGTAGCTTAACAAATGTTTGATACTTTCAAAAATGCTGTTCTCATTGCTAACAATACAATACGTTTACACAATATTTTTACATACAAAACTAAAACAAAATATTTAAAAAATCGAATTCCTGTTAAGGTTTGCTCGCTAAAACACAAATATAATTTCGCATTTAAATATGTAGATAAATAAATCGATTGCAAAGTCATTTTACAGTATAAGAATACAGTACCAGAATTGTGAAACATATCTTATTCAAATTGATATTTTTACAAAAAATTCAAAAGCTATGACTATATTACAGAGCAAATTTTAATAGTTTGTAATG
>SAUE01000285.1:15916-37472 GCA_009724625.1 Deladenus siricidicola | reverse complement strand
ATAAATTACACAAGAAAAAACAAGGGAATATTTTTTGTTTAAAAGGGAAAGCAGCAGCAATGGGAAAGGGGGGGGGGTATGGCGTTAAAGTGGGATATTTCATAAAGCACATAGTGACGGAAAAATATGCCTAAAAATAAGTCCGACTGCTAATAGAATTTTAAAGATGGCCACATTTTATGTGGCCTTTATGTGTGCATGTGTGTGTGTAATACAAATCTACTAACAAAAGCGGCTTGTTGTTTAATGCAAGATATTCACATATGTATTATATTATTCGCCTCTTAACAGGCATTACATATGTAGAAAACATATCCGAAGAGTAAAGCACTGACAAAACGCGGAGAAATGTATGATGGACAATGAGCGAGAAAATAAACCGAAAAAATACATAGTATGACAATGGAATCGTGATTGAACAAAAACCCATTCGAAAATGATTAAAGAAGTATCGTGTGACTAAACGAATAAAACACTGAAAATCAACTACCGTGTAGGAAAGGAGGGGGGGGGAAAGAGACGTTGAAAAGAAAACTGATTGCAATAAGAGATAAAAATTATAACTGAAAAAAAGCAGACAATAATGAAAATGAATATGTAAACGCAATTATACCAAGGGAGAAAAGAGGAATAAAGAGAAGAGAAATACACAGTAAGAAACAGAATACATAAGACTGACGAAGACGGCCAGACAGACAGACAGATAGACATCCAAGAAAAATCGAAATCAAAGAAAGAAAGGAACAAAGAAAGGTAGAAAGCAAAGAAAGAAAGAAAGCAAGAAAGCCAGAAAGCGAAGAAATAAAGAGAGAACGAAAGAAAAAGGTAAGGAAAGATGCGGTATGCGAAAAGAAAAAAAAAGAAATGGAGAAGCGCAGGCAAAACGATTGACCGGTGAGGAAAAAAAGAGAAAGATAATTTTATATTTATCTTTTTCCCTAATTCTCTGTCAACAGTTTTGTTCTGCTGATCTAGGCAGAGAACAATTCAAGTAACAACTTTCCACGACATAAATGTACGTATAAAATGTATGTAAAATATCAAACAAATGGAAGCCCCAACGTTTCGATTATTTGAATGTACTCCTGAATTATTTTAGGCAAAAATCATTCTTCGATTTAACAAATTTGCTCTCAAAAGAAGGAACATATCACACACAAACGCACTACACACATTCAAACAATATTACCACACAAACACACATTTGTACGCATTATGTAGTAAAGAGTATTTTACATAAGTTTACAAACATTGTTCTCTCTCCCTCTCCCTTTCTCTCTCTCTCTCTCTCTCACTCTCACTCTCTCTTTCTCTTTCTCTTTCTCTCACTCTTTCTCACTCTCACCCTTCACATCACACGCTTTCGGTGTTATTTTGCCAAATGCGCGATATTTTAGTCGAATGTACGATTCATTTCCATTTCATCATTTTGCTACACGTCAAAAAACGGGGCAGAACGTGGAAAAAGCAGCAGCGAAAGTAGTCGGAGATGGATGCATACATAGGTTTAGAGTTTGTTGACAACACCAACACAGACGGGAAACAATACACACACACGCACAGATAAAATCGAAATTATACATAAATACAATAACACACGCTTAACTGTGATGTGTTCCCCACTCACACTCCACCCAACGTCGCGGTCTTCGTTGGCTTGTCTTGCCTGGCGAAAAATTACTGTGAACGATGCGGTAGCACGCATCTCGTTCACTCCCCTTCCCTATGCATTTCGGCTGCATAACAACAACAACACAATCAGCAGCAGCACAAAAAATAACAAAAGTTTTCTCTTTTCAGCCGGCCAGCCAGCCAGCCAGCCAGCTAGCGCAGAATGTTAGGTAGGGAAATCTGAAGAAGTTGGAAACGAAGAATATGGAGGAAAGAATCGCTGATATAAATAGATGCACAAAACGCCAGGCGACAACACATCATGGCCAGAAAACAAAAGTCCGACAAAAAAAACGTGAAAATCCCTTTCTATTTTTGGACGCGTGCGTACATACACATACACACAGATGGATGAGTGAATGAATGCTGCTGCTGCTGCTGTGGTGGTGGTGGTGGCCGTGGTGGTGGCTGTGAACGCAGCGGAAAACAGAGACAGCAAAAAAATTGGCCGAGAAAGAACGCAGGAAAAGGCGAAATAAAAAATAAAATTAATGGAGAGGGGTCTGAAATTTTTGTAAGTCTTAATTTTTTGTCCTTAAAAATTAAAAATGATTTTCTGAAATGCACCACAGGTCAATTTTCTTCGTTTTAAAATAATTTTTTTAATGAATTACACTTATCAAAGAAAGTTTTTGATGTACTTACTGTTACCATATATGTAGATGTATCAGGATTTTCGATTTGATCAAAACGCTAATATACGGTACTTTGAAAATTTTATACAATATTTAGAAAATTTTATACGATACTTTGAAAAATTGAATTTTAAAAAACGAAAATTTTTGAAATTTCAAAAAATAAAAATTTTGGAATTTTTAAATAAAAATAAATTTCAAATTTCAAAGTACGAACTAGCCGATTTCTGAGGAAAGATGCGCAGACCTTCTCCATTAGGACCTTCTCTATCAATTTACAGAGAATTTCCTTCCAAAACGTCAAAAATGGCACTGGAATACGGAAAAAGTGTGAATTACGAAAACAAGCATTTTCATAATTCATAACAAAAAAATAAAAATAAATTGGGTTCGTGGTATTCAAAAGACAAGAAGAACAAGTCGTAATTTGTTTACACGATGTGGCTAAAAATCCCGCAAATTCGTAAATTGACCGTCAGATAATTTGCATAAAAAATCTTCTCATTTTTACATTCTGTATAATACATATTTTGTGTAATGCACATTATGTATCCATCTCTATCCGTCTATGTATCTATGTATCTACATATACATTATGTACCTATTCATTCCACCACCACCACTACCACCACATATTTTGCGATAAAATGAAAATTTTTTACCTAAAAAGTCGCCAGAGAACAGAGAATATTTTGAAAAGTTTAGCTTGAATTTTGGTAAAAAGCTTCATTTTTTACAGTAAAGCAAAAAAAAATTCAAAAATTTCTAACCCAATTATGCACAGTATTTTGTACATAATTTACAATAATGTACATATGTACAGACATTTTCCAATTCAAAAATTATTTCACAAATTTGTGTTGTTCTATGGATTTGGAAATTTTTTTATGAATTTATTCTACGAAAAACGAATTATTCATCATTAAAACGCAAAAACTCGAACGAATATTTATGCGCCAACACTACATACAGTACATACAGTAAATATATTACATACATACATATATGTACTGCTTTTTAGTCTTTTAATACGATTTGCAGGCCAATAATAGCTTTTCAATGAAATGTAAATGTGCTTATCACCGAATTTTTGCTTGCAACAAACAAATAAGCAAACAAACAAAATGTACTCACCAATAATCGTGCTCTTCTTCGTCCTCCTCGTCCGTGTGCGTGGCGCGCGCCGACGCCGCCGGTCGCTCGTTGGCGTGCTCGCGTTGGCGATGCCGCTCGCCGCCGTCGGTGTGCGCGCCGCTGTTGCTCTGGTGGTGGTGGTGGATGTTGGGCGCGGAGTCGCGCTTGTGCGTGCCGCCGCCGGCGCGTCGTCGAATCGGCGCGTTGTGACTGCGGCGCGATTGCGCGTCGCGTACACCGCCCGCGTAGTCCACCTCGATGTCGAACTTTTTCCAATTGTTTTTCGGCACGCGGTGATTCCGCCCACCCGGGCTCAAAATTTCGCTGTCCTTCTCGGCCTAAACACATTTTTCGTTTTGTTTTTGTGTTTTTGCGGAATATTTTGAACAATAATAGGCCGGCCCTAATACATATGCACATATGTATGTATGCAAATCCCGATTATTTGTTCAGAAATTTTTTAATTTAATTTTGTTTTTCAAAAACATTTCAGCAAAAAATTCACGAACAAGACCAAAAGTTGTGTATGATTTGTAATAAATAGTTGTGTGGCAAAAATATTTAAAAATTAAATTATTTAAAAATTAAATTATTTAAAAATTAAAATTGTTTACAGATTACACGTTTTCTCTCGAACCCTTTTTTGTACTTTTTGGATTTATTTTAAAATTTATTGTAAAATATATTTTTTTACTATCAAAACGAAAACTGAATTATTCATGAAAAGTTTTTCACCAAGAATTTAGCGTAAAAATTTGCTAAATTACCACATTCATTGAAAAACGTTCACAAAAACGCTATACATATATAATACCGTATTCCGTGATACAATTTTTCGCGATTTACAAATATGTACATACAAAATGACAACAAAGTCATTTTGTATTTTTTGTTGTTCGGTCGGACGTTGGTTGATCCAATTTTCGATATTTTTCAGTGATTGACATCTCAAATTAAAGCCCACACACGAGTGAATAAAATCTATATTGTGGAATTGAAAAAGTTTTCGGGGTGCAGAGACATGACTCAAAAAGAATGTATATATATAGATTTAAGAACATTTTAGTTTTACTATGGTCGGTCGCAAATTTTTTTCTGTGGCAATATGCCGTTATCTATATTTTTTCAATTTTTAGAACAAAAAATATTTTCTGATTTCTGATTTTGTGTGTCCTATAAGACCGTACATATTTTTCTATTTGGTATTATGGTAATTGTCCGTCCCATTGAATAAACAATGCGATTTGGATTTTTTCAAACAGTAAATTTCACTCAAAGTTAAAATTGCACGTCATCATGAGCTCGACTTTGTGCGAGAAATTAAAGCTTCAGCAGAAAATAGTTTGTCTGAATGCGCTGAAATAGTTTTTTTAAGTGGTCGTAATCACAATTTCGTTTTATTTGAAAGTGGCTAGTTTATTCGGCAGGCGACAGGTTGTGCCCAACCAAAGTGATGCCCAACAACTTCCAGAGTCATATCGCTGCGCTCCGTAAAATTTTTATTTCACAAAAAATTTTATTCACAAAAGTGTGGGCCATCTATCGTTTCAATTGCTCGAAAATATTCAAAATTGATCAACCAACGAGCAAACAAACGTAAATTTCTAAAATTTTGTGGTCATCATATAAAAAATTAGAGAGTAGTATGTACTTTCATTCTCGCTGGCACGGTTCACAAAATTCCAAAACTCAAATCTGTATATATTAGTAGCAGATTAAACCCATTAAAGACTTTCTTTTTTAAATTGTCTTTTATGAATGTTTTTTTCCTTTGCATTTTTTTGTTCAAATTTTACACATTTCAAATATACATATGCATAAATTTGAAAAAAAAACTTTTTCAAATGTAAAAGGTTTTGAGTATTGAAATACACATAAAGCTTATTTTTATATGAAAAATAAGCTGTGAAGATTTTCATAAAAACTATATTGGAAAAAAAGAAAAATAGAGGTCTTTTTGGTTATCGTAACATCAACGCTACGATTACGACATTTTAAAGATTTTTTGGCAGAGGGAATTCAAATTTAACAAGGTTTTCGATTGATTTTTTGTATTTGTGCAGTTTTTGATATTTTTGCTGCTGCCTAAGAGAGAATCGAGAAGCTTAGGTTTAGGCTAAGACTCTCGGCTAACTAGCCGAAGAGCGGAATGCTCCGTCTAAGTCTAAGCCGCGTGATTGACGCTTAGGCGGCAAAAATTTTAATACTGCACAAAAACAAAAATTAGTCGAAAACGTCATTAAATTCGAATTTCCACGCAAAACAGCTTTATAAAATCGAAAAAAAATAAATAAAAAATAAATAAAATAAATAAATAAATAAAACGAAACAAAAGCTCACCTGAGAGTCTGTATGAGTTTGAGTCGGCTTCACGCAATTTGCGGAATTCGCGGGGCGTTGACTGTTGTGGACTGCGACATTCGCGGAGGCGTGCTCCGCCCCCACACTCGCGTTCTCCGCATTTGCGGCCGCCGCCGGTACTGTGGTCGAGGTGGCCGCCGACAGTGACGGCCAATTACGGTCGTCCGTCTTGGTGACCGTAACCGCGATGGGCTCATTGCTTGTGGAAATTTCCATGCGATGAGCAACTGTATCTGGCGATTTTACTGGCTCCGCCTAAAAAGTAAAAAGATAAAAATACATTGAATACGGTAGAAAACTTTGAATATGTTACAAAAAAAGTTGTACGCGGTGCGCTAAACGTTCTGTAACGGACTTTCGGTGGTCCCAATACGATTAGTTCACGTGTCCTTGACGTAAACTGTTATTGTATTTGGTCTGATTCTCCACGATTTAAACTATATTTTTATAGGAATTATCCAGCGTGATTTTTGTTCGGAAATAATTTTTTTATTGAGTAAAAACTCCGTTACAGAACTTTCGGCGCATCATGTGTACTATTAATAAAATTTGCAAACTGCTAAAAATCGTTAAAAATTTAATTTAAAAAATTGTTTCTCACCTTAGCGGACTCTGACGGTGTACCCGACTTCTCCAATTTCTGTAGCATGCCACTGCCATTTTCATCCTTTGCCTTTGGCTGTGTATCTAACGAATTCAAAGCACATAAAAATTTGTAAAGAAGTGAAACTTTGTTAGAAAATAAGACTTTTTAATTTCAAAAACACTTCAAATTGCGCTAAATTTGTTTCATTTTCAAATCTTTTAACTAAAATACAAAAGTAAAAATTATAAAATCAAATGTTTTCCACATATTACTTAAA
This sequence comes from Deladenus siricidicola, assembly GCA_009724625.1. NCBI lineage: Eukaryota > Metazoa > Nematoda > Chromadorea > Rhabditida > Sphaerulariidae > Deladenus > Deladenus siricidicola. The sequence continues at coordinate 30,808 of SAUE01000285.1, read as the reverse complement.
AAAGAATAATTTAAAACAATTAAAGAAATTAAGTAATGAAAATACATAAATACATACATGTATGTTTGTATGTATGTATGTATAGAGAGAACAAACATACCTTTTTTAAACCATGCGTTGATGACCGGAATCGGAGCCGGCGCCAACATGACGACGGGCGGTGTGGGCTCCGCGGGCGGTGCGGGCGGCTCTTCCTCGGCCTCCGGCTCGGTCGGAATCGTCGAGCGGCGCTCTTTCACCGATCGGCGATTGCGATTCTGACGCGGACCCGAATGGCGAACGGCCGGCTCGCCGCGCGCAAGCGCTGCGCGGTCGACGCTGCTGCGGCCGTGCGCTCCTTTGTCGGGGTCGGGTTCGCTAAGGCCGCCGTTTTGAAGAATTGGCTGTGTGTGCGGTGGAACTGAATTTGAGTTTTGCTGGTTATTGCTGCTGCCGCTGTTGCTGACGCTATTGCTTTGGCTGTGACTGCTGTTGCTGCTGTTGGTGACACTATCCGCTCCCGAGACAACCTTTGCAAAAGAGAGCATCGGCTGTTTGCCGGCCATCTGATCTGATTACTACCGTAGCCTTCAAGAAAAATAGCACAAAACACCTGAAAATTGTATACATACATATATTGTTGTTGTTTGCCGTTAATGGCGTAAAATTGTGAAACAAAGCGATAAAATCAATTAACCGTATATATGTGTAATTTTTGCAGTAAAAAGAAAAAAAAACAAAAATGCCAACTATCGAATCGACCACATACATACAACAAATGATAATGATAATTAGATGAGAATCGTCAACTAAACAAAAATTTATGATAATATTGAGAACCATTTCTCTCCCATCCGCTGAGAATGATGAGACTCTCAAAAATGATAATGTCAATTATTAGAGGACTCATTATCAAATCACAGAACTGTTTGGGTGACGTTTTCGGAAAGAAAAAATCACTAAACCCAACGCACAAGCAGCCAACATAATCATATGTACGCATTCTTACACATTGGCTCACTCGATGTCCCCTCTCTTCTCTATCCTCCTCCACCATCGACTCCTAACATCTCTAGCGCCGCTACGCTCACTATATGCGCCTAGCTAGATTTGTTGTTGGTTGTGAGTGCTGTTTAGTTGTTATCATTAACACAAAATACACCAAGAAAAAGTTTTGAGTGTGGCAATGATGATTTTGCAATGATGAGAATGAGAATGACGAGAAATTCTCACTTGTCAGCGATGAGAGAAATGCAAAAGACGAAAAAAATTCTCCTTTTTACGATATGTCATTTTGGCGAATTTTCGTGCAAAAACTCTCACTACTTTGAAAAAAAATTCAAATTTTGCAGAAAGTTTTTTTTCGTCACGCAAACATTTTTATCAACACTGCTTTTTGTATGCATGAAGAATGTTTCAGTAATGTTTTCTTTCTGCCCTTACAAAAAATTTATTTATGTCTGGAGAAAGAACCGAATCCAATGAATTTTATTCAAATTTTTTTGAACGAAAATATACAAATAATAGCTTTTGAAATCCGATAAAAAAGCATATTTACAATTCTGCCAAATAATTCCATATGTACATACTTGATGAGATAGAATTAAATGAGATGAATCAACGCTTTATTGCTTACTTTATCATCATTACTACATATTACTACATACATATGTGTACATATATATCTTACTATATTGTTATGACTTACTATTTATATATTATTCAATGCCCAGGAGTAAAATTCTAAATGTGACGAAAGTGAATGATAATGAATGATATTATCAATTTATATTTCATCAATTTTCTTGTCAAAAACTCAAATCAAATAAGTCTCAAGTCAAAATTTAACTCAAAATTGTAAGACGAATATGTATGTATGTAAAACGAATATGTATGAATATGTATGTATACATATATACATTAATTGTTTTAATTTTTGTATTTTTTGCTTACACAAGTTTTGATAATAAAAGGCTTATGGGAAAATTGGAGATTTTGCAGTAAAAACAATAATTCTTCGAAAATTTCGTGACCGAATTTTTCTGGAAAAACTTTTAAATTCCGACCCGAAATAGCGAAAAATTCGGAATTCCGAGGCTCAACTGGTAGGGATGTTTAAAACAGTCTAACCTTTACAGTAGGAACTTGTAAATTCTCATTTATTTTTGTTAAATTTTTATTTTTAAATAATCTTAATTGAATAACTTTTAAAGTAAATTTTTTTAAGTTTAACAAGAAGTTACAGTACCATAGAGGTTAGACAGTGTTTAAACACCGTTATTATGCTTTCAAACGATCCCCATGATTTTGTCAATATGTATTTTCTTCGATTTTGCTTTTCATTTTAGTTATATAAAAAATACCTTAAAATGAAGCAATTTCAAACTTTTACGTAATGAAATAAATTATTTCATTAAAAATTGTAATTTTGTAGACTTTGGTTTCGGTTTTTGGTTTGATGAGAAGCTTTCTTGCCAGGCTGTCCACTGGAAGCCGATCTAGCAAGACGCCAGAGCCGCCCACGTCGCCAAATGGCCACAAAATCAACGGCGGCGGCCACCACCAACTCGCGCACGACGAGCACGAATTCTTCCGCACCACCGCCTCGACGTCCGCGTCGGGTGTGGGCGCGACGAAAGAGTGGAACGCGGAGTTCGCGTCGGAGCCGGCCGCGTGGGAGAACGCGTTTCTCAAGTGCTGGCAGCGCCTCAGGACGATTATCGTCAGCAAGTCCGCCAAGCAAAGCGATCGAGACGCATTCATTGAGGTATTATTTAATATATATTTTTTATATTATTTTTTGTTTATCGGACTTTTGCGCCAATAAAACTTTTTTTATTATTAAAAAATATTAAAGAATTAAAAAATTAAAAATTTGTATTTGAAAATTTGTTTAAACATTCATTCTAAAATAATGTAAGAATACATATGACATACATATTTAATAAATTGTTTAATAATAATTTTTAATGCATTTTGTGTAATTGAAAAAAGTTTATAAAAAAGTTCAAGAAAGTCGGTTTAGGAAAATTTTTTTTATTCGGTTTCGAAAAAAAGTTCTCGGCGATCGTGAATTTTTGACCAAATTTTTTTGTTGATTTTTGGCCTGAAAATGTGGCCTAGTAGGTAATTTAAGGCGCCGATTCCGAATCTAAAAGAATTTTTGATCGTAAAAAAAGTTCAGTTCATGAACTTTTTCCAAACACTGGTAATTAGTGTTGTACAGTTAAAAATAAACGCAAAAATAATTTGCGAAACAAAAATTACGATTCGATTTGAAAGATCGCTTATTATTTTTTAATAATTATTCTATTTTAAATACAGGGTGGCCCAAAAGTTTTCGTACACATTCTTTTTACTATATAATCTGTATTTTGCAACAAAATTTAACAATTCACAGCTTAAAAGAAAGCCCATAAAATTCTCTACTAGCCCATATTAACAGTTTTTTTAAATTTATGCTTCAGCAATCAGACAAGCGCTCTGAAGCGCCCTCAAAATTTTGACGATGCTCGCGAGTGATTGTATTTGAGGAAATTTTTACGTTTGCACACGTCCAGAATTTTCAAATCAATCGTTTATTAAAAAAATAAAATAATTTCGATTCAGAATTTTACGCTCTTTTTCATGGATTAATTGGTTTCAGGAAAATGTCCAGCAAAATTTGTCAGTGATCAAAATAATTCATGGTACAAGTGAAAATCGCTTTTTTCGGGAAAATTGCTGTTCGTTTCGTGAACCGTGGAGTGAAATGGGAGGGAAAAGCATCGTGTTAAAGCCCTGGAACAAACTCCTGCTTAGCGGACATTCTTAGATTTTTTATCGAGACGTTGCGTCAGCTTATTCATCAAAATTAAAAAAAGTGCAATTTCGGGGCGGTTGGGACAAAAACTTCGGCCTTACCAATTTACTCAACCTCAAACCGAAAGACGTAAGGCATCTTGTAGAGAAAAATCTTGGCTACAAAGTATGAATAAATTAAATTTTCAAAAAGGTTTCTCCTAAAAACTAGGGACTAAATAACGAAAAAAAACACTCGCGAGCATCGTCAAAATTTTGAGGGCGCTTCAGGGCATTTGTCTGATTGCTGCGACATAAATTTTACAAAACTGTTAATATGGGCTTGTAGAGAATTTTACGGGCTTTCTTGTAAGCTATGAATTGCTAAATTTTGTTGCAAAATACAGATTATATAGTAAAAAGTATGTGTACGGAAACTTTTGGGCCACCCTGTATTTTGTGTTCTCAAGAAATTTTAAATTTGGCTATGTTCTTAAATGTTAAATTTTTCCATTTATTCTACATACATATATGTATGTATTTATGTATGTTGTATATGTATGTATATTCAGATAAAAATGCTGGTGTCGAATATGTGCAATTTTCTAATAATGGAAATCACTTCCCAGCCCGAGCCCATCATCGGGCCCATCCTCGAGCACTGCTTCAACAAAGAGCTCTTTCGACATTTGCACAATTGGGCGGTGCGAACGTCGCCGGCGATGGTGCCCAGGTATCAGGTACGGGCTCATATTAAAAAATAATATTCCACATTTACTCATTGATCAAAGTTTTGGTATAATTATTATTATTAAAAATATTTGGTAAAATTGTTATTATTATTATTTTTCTTTATTTTGTTCAAAAAAGTTTAGACCGGATATGCAAAGGCATAATTCATCCAATTAATCCGTTTGAAGCCAAATTTTTTTGAAATGTTTCTTTCAAATACATATAGTTATGGTACAATAAGCATGTAGAGTTAATGTCGTGGTAAAACCACATAATTTTTAAATTTTTTACTTTTTATGCTTATTTATCTGCTTTTATTTTTTAACTGTTGCATAAAACGACGAAAATTTGCGTACAGTGATTCTTTAATGATCCTACAATCCTATACCTTGTTTGGTAGAATAATTTTATGTGCTACAGTAATCTTCGTAATGTACAGTATGCGGCGCTTAGGTGATGCTGCTCGAAACGTACGAATGTCTCATCGACCGTACGCAATCCAACTACTTTCTCATCCACAAGCCCATTCTGCTCTCGCTGCTGAGGCTTTTGGCGTGGTGTCGCAGCACCTCCAACACACAGCGCGTTCCTACCAGCGAGGTCGACAAATATTTTGTCCGTTTGTTGAATCGCGTGAGTTTTTCTATTTCAATTTGAAATATAATATTTTATTTTGTTTTTTGATTTTTTTGCAATTTTTTAAATTTTTTGCTTGCTGATTTTTTATACATTTTTGAGCATTTTCACCTATAATTACATTCTTGTAGAAATTTTACAGAAAATAAATTAAAAATTTGATAAAATTTAAAAAAATTTAAAAATAATTCAAAATATGACAAAATAAAAATTAAATATTCTTCTTAAATGATAAAAATGTTTTATTTTAAATTCTTAGATTTGCAAAAAAATTGCGGAAGAATCACACTTACTCGAATTCTTTTTCAATTCACCACTCTCATCGGAATGGGAGTTCCACGACGAAGAGGACGCGGCCTACAATGGCGGCGATGTGAGCGGCGCGATGAATGGAAATGGTAGCGGCGGCTCACTATGCGACGAAATGTCGCGCGACGGTCCCTTTCTCGTCTTCAGCCTGCTTATACCGTACATGCACGCGGCCGACGACACGGGTCAACTCGCGCGCGACGCTCTCCTCCAGATCATGTCCGTCTCGCGCCAATTGGATTATGTGGCGAGGCACGTCGCCGAAGTGAGTTTCATTCTATACCCAGCGAATCAACCATTTTTTCATTTTATTGCGATATTTCTAAATTTTGTTATGATCAGAGCGGTGCTATGAAAATAAATTTTCAATTTCAAAAAATAAAATCAAAAATTTGGTCCAAAAAAGTCGAGAAAATCGAAAATGTCAAAAATCAAAAGTCAATTTTTTTCAAAAATTTTCAAAAATTTCTGAAAATAAAAAAATAAAATTGAAATTTTTTATAAAAAATTTAATTTTCTTTACATAAAAAATATTTACAGCTTTGTCATTTTTATAATGAAAAATCTGCTTGCAGACATTTTCTTTTGGCTTCAAAAAAAGTAAAATTTTTGAAATTTTCAAAAATTGGCCCATTTTTAGAAAATGAAAATCGAAAAATTTTAGCACCCTTGGCTCGCATAATTTCTTAGGCTAAACATACAAATATGTATATGTATATAAGCCACAACAAGAACAGGTTCCTGTTGTTCACTTCACTTTAAGTCATGCCATAACAATTTTTTGGTGAAACATTTCATTCAGAGTACATTTTGCGCTGTGCTGGCCACGGGTCTGTCCGCGTATTGGTCACAGTTGCCGAAGTGCATTTGCACGGCGCTGTGCATCACGAACACGGACGAATTCCACAAACTAAACCTCCAAACCGATCTCGAATTCTGCGGCGAACTCGTCGAATTCCACAAGGCTCTGCTCTTCTGTAACGCGGTGGTACAGCACGCGCACAGCGAAATCACGCGTCAAATTATTCACTACTTTTATGACGGATTTCTTTGCAAAGTGTTCAAGGCGGCCGTCGAACAGGTACATAATTTCTTCATTACACATATGTATTTGAAAAAGCATCATGTAAATGTTTAGTGCTTCAGCAGTGCTTCAGATAAAAAAGAATTAAATGTTTTGGTTTAAAACTGACTGAAATCAATATGCAGAACCAAATGATTTACCGTACTGACTGACAGTAGCGAACTAAAAAAAGAATAAAACTTGTTATTCTTTTTTTGAATGAAAGGCTATCCTCGCTTCAAAAAAACAAATGTAAACATTTTTTAATATATTGAAAATTAAACTTTTTACAACTTTTTGAAAATTTTTAGAGTGCAGTAAGTTAGCAGATAACTGAAATTAGTCAATTAATAGATAATAGAATTGGCTCCAAATACCAAAAATTGAACAAACAAAGGTATTGTAACAGGTTGCAAAGTTAAAACACTTACTTATGCAGCAATTTCAATGAGTAAATAATTACAACACATAATATTTAATTTGATATTTATAATTTAGTTGGACGATGACGAGCTGGTCTCGATAATTGTCTACTACCATTTGTGTCTCGACACGATCACCGAGGAGTCGTTGATCCAAGCTCTACTCAAAGTGCTCATCGTCGCCGACACCACCAGACGTGACATGAATCTCATGGAATTCATTCTCTCCAAAATGAATAACAGTGAGAAGGTGAAAGAAATATTGCATACTGAAATTTAAATATTCTAAATTTTTTATATATTCAAAATTATAAAATAAATTTTTAGCTGTGCCGTGTGGTGCTCTCGCTGCTGCGAATGCTTCTCGAGCTGCGGTGCGAGGATTTGCTGTGGAGTTGTCTGATCCGCTTCATTCTGCCCTTCATTCCGCTGAAAAGCACACGCAGATTCGACGTAAACATTTCGTTGAGCGCCGCCGACCGCTTTCTCAGTTGTATTCCGACGTGCACGCACGCCATCCCGGAGGTTCGCGATAAAAACAAAAATTAATGGAATGATCAGGATTTTCCGTCTAAAAAATTTTACGTAATGTAAAATTAAAAAAATTAATGTTTTCATTAGAAATTTTTTTTAATTGTTTTAGAAAATTTCACCATGGCTCCTGTAGGCTACTTTACCTCCATCAGACTCATAATTTTTTTGAAATCAGTTTATCGTTCGATTACGAGTCTAAATTTTTTTTGGTTTACCAAAGTTCTAAAATCTACAAAACAACCACAAAGGGGACAAAGGTATTATTTTCGGAATAAAATTTAAGATTTTTTGCTGGTATTTGCTTTCAAACCTATTCAAAATGACGTGGAACATCAAGGAAATGCAAAGAAAATTCATTTTAGCCCTATAACAGAATAACTTTTTTATAACGGATTGGCCAAGATTTGTCGTCCACAAAATTTTACGTGAATGAAAATCAAAAGAATTAAAAAATTAAAAAAATTATCTTCGAAAATTTCACCAGCTCCTACGGCTAAAAAGCGTTATTTTCTGCGCATATTTAGTTGAATTCGAAGGAAACGTTTGCGAGTTACTTAAAAGAAGCGGCCGAAACCGTCCAGGACGCCACAAACTGCTGCAAGACGTGGGCCTTCAAATACGACGGAATTCGACCGAATTCGCTACTTAACATGAGCGCGCCAGAGGAATTGCTCTCCACGAGACAGGTTTCACACAAATTTAAATTATTATAATTTCTATTTTTTGGTCATTCATTTTCTTCGTAGCTTAATTACAATAGAGGATGCGGCAGAAGAAGTCACAGCTAAATAAATGCTTTTAAAAATTTTATTTTATAACAAAAACATCCTTTTTTCAGGAAACAACAGGTAATTGTTATGGCTACAATGTATTCAGTTGGTTTCGAAAAAAATCCTCTTGTACATCACTTTCATTCATTACATATATGTAATTTCAGCCATTCATTCGCCTCTCGTCGGCGCGCTCTAGTTTCGCGTCGAACGGACTCAACCGCTACTTCCAGGATCGCTCAGCGCACGGCACACAGGACAGCACACTTCTCATGGCCAACGACTACTACAGCGGTGGCGGCGGCGGCAGTGGCAACGGCGCCACGCCCGCCGTGGAATTGCCGCCGCTGAACAAGCTGGGCGAGGACGACTCGAAGGAGTTGCTGCAGTCGCGCGACTACGACAAGTTCGACTCGCTGCTCGATTCCGGACAGGACGATTTCAGCGATTTCAAGTACGTTATATTTTATGAAGTTTTGGTGTTCCAAAATGAAGTTTCCAATTAATTATTGATTTATCAAGTTTTTTAGACATATGCATACACAAATAAAGAGATATAAATCATACATATTTAAAAGATACCATATAAAAGTTTAAAAAATTAAATTTTATTAAAACTTATGTCTTAAAAACGGTGCTTGCATCCGAAATACATCCAGTGCATCCTTCACTAAGGTCGGATGCAAACGTTATTTTTGTCGGATTCAAAAAAATATTTTTTAGAATTTTGGATTCATTTCGGATGCAATAGGACTGAAAAAGTTCCTTTTGGATGCAAAAAGGATGCAAAAAACCAAATTAAAATGTATCCGGATGCAAAAACAAATGTACATTTGAATCCGGATGCGTTCGGATCTGCGGATTGGATGCTTTTTTTTGGTTGCAAGTTACATCACTGCTTAAAGAACTTTAAAAAAGTACTGTACATACTGTTCTCGCATCGAATGATCCAAAACGGATTTTGTTTAGCATTGATTGTTTTTAGTTCCCAGTACGAAATGGCGGACAACCCGCAGCTCGACTACTTCCACTTCACCTACGAGGGCATTTCGTCGGAGTCGGACGAAATGAGCAATTCGCGGCGGAATTCCACCTCGGACGAGGGCCCAAAACAACTGTCGAATGGAATTGGGTCGGACGATGGGATGCTCGCCTCTTCGTCCACCAACTCGGCGGCATTGGGCATGTCCGCGTACGCAAAGGCCATTCTCGCCACCGACTGGGAGGCGGTGACGCGAGTAAGTTCAAAAAGCGAAAATGAATAATTGTTCATCGTTAGTACTGTAACTTGCGTCCAATTTGCATCCAAATTCCAAGTTACAGCATTGCGAATTTGGTTGTTTTTTGTAATGATTATTGAATCTGGTTTTGTTTTGGGGAAACTGAAAAAATTGCAAATGCTTTTTGAATTAAATATAGAATTTTTAAACAATTTTTGAATTAATAATTAAATATTTAAAGAATGATTTGATACATAGTTTAACGTTTTAAAATATTTTGCTATTACATGTGGACTACATTTGAATCCTAAATGAATTCGGATTAATCTTAGGATCAAGTGGATATTTGCTGTTTCACGAATATTTACAATTTATTTTTTTATTTGCAAAGGAACTAAATAATTACAGGTAAAATAAGAATTTTAAAAATCCATGAAAAACCAACGCCACTTTAGCCTGAGATGAATCGGGATTCATTCGGATTCATTTGCGGATTCACGTCGCAAAGCTCTGATAAAGTCGGTTACACTTTGAAATTTCAATTAAGGAAACAACAAAACCGAAGTAGTAAAATATCAAAATCTAAAAAAACTTTAAAAATTATGCTTTTTTTAGAATGTGGAGACATTTTACGCAGCATTGGACGCACTACCTCCGAAGAGAACGCCGCCCATTTGGACGCGAAGAACCGCACACAATGGCTACTCGCGTCTGAGGACCGAAACAAATCCGACATCCTACGACGTCGCGCATACGGTAGAAGAGAATATGGCGTTGATCGAGGCGCGCTATCAATACTTGAAGGAGGTGAGCGCGGAGAGGGCGGAGTTGGAAGATCGCTACGATAGTGAGACGAATCCGTTCCGCCTCGACTTGAGCGGTGGCGGCAGCAGCGGTTTTTGCAGCGGGGGCGGCGGCGGGACAGTAGGACAAGCGGCGACGCCGTCGATGAGCGCGTCGTCGACGGCGTTACCGCGTCGAGTGAGCGGCGTTTTGCTGACGTGCACCGACGAAAGAGGTAGGCACGCATACAATATATAACGCAGTGAACGCTTCTCTATCCAAGCGTCCTTAATAAGTTTTTCTTAGTAAAAGAGAGACTCATAACGCCAAAATCTGTGGGGTGGCTAAAAACATTTGTAATTTTTGCAATTTCAAAAAATTTGTAAAAATATTTGCTTGTAACATTTTTAATGGATAACGGCTCAAATTAAAATTATATTTTATTTATTTTTACTTTTTTATCAGTGTGCGGCAAAAATAGTGGCAACCACTATTCTCAATAAATAATCGTAACAATTTTATATATTTTTCATTCAATACAAATTATTCTAACAAGAAGTAATAACAATTTTGGATATAACATATTCAGATTTCGAAACGTTTTTACATTAGAACTAATTTTTACATTTTGTGAATAGCAAATACAGTATGTTTGTTCCGGTATTACGTTTCCTGTAGTAAGTACAGTAGATTTTGTAGACGATTTTGTTGCTTTTCAGGTTCCGGGCTTCTCTTGGAGTCGCTGTTCAGTGCACTTGAAAAACTTATGGACCGAAGTTTTCCCACAAACCTTCAGTTAATTGGCGTTTTGAGTGCTCTTTTGTCCTACCCACAGCCGGTGATGACTTCGTATTTGCTCTATGTTGATGCGCTCAAGTCGAATGCCTTGCTTCGAATTACAAATGTAAGAAAGTTTGCGAAGTTTGAATATTTATTTTAATTTTTTTCTCATGTTTGTATATGTATACTGTATGCATACTGTATGTTTATGTTTTATTTTTAGGTGTTAGAAAATTTGAAAGTTCGTATTGACGCGTACGCGTCGTCCACCGACGGTTTTGAGGAAATGATGCGACGCGGTGTACGCCACAAAATTACGCGCGCCGAACGCTTCGAAAAGTCGGGCTGGAGTAATGGGAGCGCAAATGCTTCGCCGGTGACGACCGCGCTGACGTCAGCGGACTCGTCGCCACTTAACAATTCAATGGTAGTGGCGCACCGTCGTCGCGCCGCGTTTAGCGCGCGGCAAGGCGGCACGGCCGACGTGTCGCGCTATTTTCTTCACAAGGCGGTAGAGTCGGAGGAGCACAGCGCGGATGCGTCCCGCTCGCGCAATTTCGCTTACGCGGCAATTCTTCTCTCACAGCTGTGCCAAATGTGTGCCGCCTTCGCGCTTCAACACAACACACCGCCGCTCTTTAACAATCAGCCTAGCGGCCTTACCGGCACAAGCGGCGGAAGTGGCGGTGTTGGCGGTGCTTGTTTCAGCACGCCTTCTACTCCGGGGCGGTAATTTTTTGCATTACTCGTATTTGATCTCCTCTCCATTTCTCTCTTTGCCTTTCTCTCATTTTTTCGTTTCCGTCTGTTTTTTTATTTTTCTCCTTCTTTCCTTCATTTTCTTTTTCTTTATCCTTACTCGGCATCTTCCTTCATTTGTGTCTTGAACAATTTTTCTTTATGTATATTTTGATTGTTGTGATTGCGCATACATATACATATACATACATATATACATATATATGTATATGTATGCAGTTATATAGCAGACCGTTGCATAAGTAATGATTCATTTTTCCTATTTATGTTTGGGGCTGTATCGTTACGCCGAAAATTGTCCGTGTTTAAGAAAATTTATAGACATATATATTATAATATAAATTATATGTGCATCAGCGCTTATCAAAGCATATCAGTTAATAAAATTAATCAAATATTGAACTTCAATTAAATGATTAATCGATTTCATTAATGTTAAAGCGGGATAAATAGTGATTTATGTTGTTGTCGAAGTTGTCGTGTAGCTCAACTGGTCAAGCAATCGCCCGGTTTATGATGTTTGTGGGTTCGAATCCCACGACGGTCAATACCTTTTTCCACAGACATAAAATTACTATTTTTTACTTTTTGAAAAAACATTGAATTTTATTAAAATATGCAGACGAGCAGACGAAATGCTCTCTCGCTATTTGCGTTACATCTTCCCTTTTCAAAGTACGTTTCCTTTTCAAAAATTAATTATTCAATTTTTCATTAAAAGTATGTATGCTTTGCTAAACTGATGATGTACATATGTATAAGTTATAATATATACATATATAAATTTCTATACACATTTGGTTCTTATTAAAAATAAAAGTTTTTTTTGATTTTAAATAAATAAATAAATACATAAATTAAATGATTTGATTTATTAAAATTTAGTTGCTTTTATGTCTATTTTTTAATTTAAAAAATTTTCATTTTGAAATTTGGACAATTTTTGGCATCACGCTGAGCCACGTTATTATTATACACAAAAAACCGTTTTATCACATATTTACTTATTTTGTAATTGTTTTTTGCTATTGGCACATCGGAAATACGCGTTTTTTAGCAATAAAAATTCTTTTTTAATTAAAAAAAGTTTAATAGTTTTGAACGTTCTCCAAGTAACTCGAAAAGAATGGATACGTATGGCCGGCCACAAAGTATGACGCACATCTTCAATGGGTCAAAGTAATTTTTTTCTACTTTTTCTATATTTTTATTTTTGGAAGCATAATTTACTATTTATTTATACATACTCTCTTAGTTGTTGTAAAAAATATGAAGAAATGTTCCATGAAAGCAATGAAATTTCACCAACTTATAATAAAATATTCTATGACTTTTGTTCAGAAAAATAAAGAATTTTCATGTAAACTTCCTTAATTAAATAATTAAACCGTAAACCGTTAATGCAGATCGTTTATTGAAAATTTTGAAAATTGAAGATTTTTGAACTTTTTTAGTTCCGAAAAAATATTTTTTGTCGAAATGAATTTTTTTCGTGTTCCGAAAATGACATTTTTTCATTCTATTTTTGAAATCAAATTTTGAAATGTAGTGGGCGGGGCTTATGCGTTTTTGTAAGGATGCGCTTTTGTTTTGTGTTTTTGGATGTGTTTTCGTTTTGCGTTTTTGGATGCGTTTTTGTTTTGCGTTTTTGGATGCGTTTTTGTTTTGCATTTTTGGATGCGTTTCTGTTTTGCGTTTTTGGATGCGTTTTTCCATGCGCAGAACCTACAGGGTGCGTAGAAATTTCCCAGACTTTCAAGATCGGCAATTTAACAGTAAATTTTAGCGTTCACACCGGCCTTAAGACTCGAAAAAACTCGAAAAAAGTCTGGGAACTTTCCACGCACTTTGTACATAATTACTAATCATTTTCATTGTGAATTATCAAATGACCAGCATATTTATTCAAAAACTATATATATAAATATATAATCAATACAAAATAATCAAGATCCCATTTCACTTTCGTAAACGCAATACGATCCACAATAATGCGAACGACTGCTACCGTATGCGGGCATAGTTTGTGGAATACTGTTGCGTTCGTCGTTGGTATCATTCGAGAACGAACTGCTACTGTCATCATTTGTCACCGACGTGCTCTCATCATCCGTAAATGAGTCGTTTCGTTGCTGCTGGGCGGCGACGGTGGCAATGGTCAGCGCCTCGCCCTCTATGTGCCTGCGCTGCGCCAGCAGCAGTAGTTGACGCGGTGGAATGCCGAGCGCGGAAGCGATGAGATTTGTCGTCGTTTGGCTCATTCCTTCGCTCAGAATTTGCGCGAACTCGAGCGCGTCAATTGCGCCGCCATACGGCGGCGGCGTTTGCGTTAGCGCCGTGGCTTTTTTTCTAGCGGAATTGTCGAGAAGGCGATTGAGCGCGGTTATATAATTTCTAAAAAAAGACAATTTCTTTTATATGTAGCTCAAACATTTCTTTTTTGTAGTATCATTTTACAGTACTGCAACCAAGTCCATTTTGAAAATTTCTGCTTATTATATTTGTTGAGGTTGTCTCATAATAAATAAACAAAATCCTGCATCTTTATGACTGTTGCATAAAACATTAAGAAAATTCAGAAAAATTCAAGAATTTTTTTTGTTCTAATCTTCTTCCTGTATGTAGGCTAAAATTAAGAAATTTTTAGTCCTAAAACAAAATATGAAAAAAAATATTAAAATGTTTTAAAAAATTCAAATTTAGCATTGCAATTTGCAATTTGCAAACATTTTCTTCTTTTTCGTCATTAAATTATATATACATAAATGAGTAAGTAGTAACGTTTTTAATTTTCATAATTTATTTTGCGAGGTTTTGCAAAAAACCTCAATTTAACAATTTTTCAATTTCGCCTAATTGCCACTAATTTTTATCGCCAAGCATTTCCTTCCCCTGTAAAAATAGCAAATAATCCCCAAAATTGGGCAAACAATGGGAAGCGAATTGAGTGGAAGAATGAAAAAGGACACATTGCCCAGAAAAAAAGAAAATCGTTTACATATTTGCTTTACGTTACATATTTTTTTGCTGTTTCAACAAATTAAACGAGAAGGGTCAGTTGTGGCATGAGTTCATTGGCAAATAAACAAACCATGCAAAGAAAACAATGCACACATGAAAAGTGA
>SAUE01000285.1:0-15906 GCA_009724625.1 Deladenus siricidicola | reverse complement strand
TTCATTGGCAAATAAACAAACCATGCAAAGAAAACAATGCACACATGAAAAGTGAGAGAGAGAGAGAGAGAGAGAGGGAGAGAAAGAGGGGGAGAGAAAAAAGTGGAGAGAGAGAGAAAGGCAGAGAGAAAGGGAGAAAGTTATAGTGATAGAGTGTATAGTAGCAGATAATAATAAACGGTTGAGGTGAGGTGGATAGGAAATTTGTGTGGATTTGTTGTGGGGGAAAAGTATCGAATTCGATGAAAAAGGTACTTAATCATCAAAATCCTATTTTGTTGAGTGTCGAGAGAGACTTTTTTTGGAAGTAAAAAATTGATGTTTATTGAGCATTGCGTGTTTGAGGACTGGTTGAGTTTGCAAAAAAAGAGAAATTTTTGCAAGTTTTGGAAAGAGAGATCAAAATGCACATCTCTCTCTCTCTCTCTGCCTCTCTCCTTCTTTCTCTCTCTGTCTCTCTCTCTTTCTTTCTCTTTCTCCCTCTCTGTTTCTCTGCCTCTCTCCTTCTTTCTCTCTCTGTCTCTCGCTCTTTCTTTCTCTTTCTCCCTCTCTGTTTCTCTGCCTCTCTCCTTCTTTCTCTCTCTGTCTCTTTCTTTCTCTCGTTCTCAATTCGTTTATCTCTTTCATTCTCCATCACTGACTTGATTTTTTTGTTCCTTTTTTTCTCTCTCGCAAGCTTAAATATCTTTCATTCCTTTTTCTCTCGTCTCGCTATTACCTATTATATGTATGTATATACTTATTCATTGTTTCTCCACTTTTTTTATTCTCGTTAACTTGAAGCATAATTTTATTATTTTAACACTTATTTTAATTGTTCCCAGTTTTTGAATAAAATGAGATTAATTATATTTTGAAGTGAGTGAACAATAAAATCGTAACAAACAACTTCAAAACTGCCCAATAATTAAAGATCTCGTAATATTAATAATTGGTCGACAAGGTCAAGCAAAAAAAAATTTGCACACACCAACAAGTACAAATTTGCACCAATCTATTGCGCAAATTTAAATAAATTTATATTTTTTTTAAATAAAATAATTTAATTTAAAATTTGAATAAAACATTAAATATTAGGGTGTCCCGAAAGTTTCCGCTGTTTATATTGTTTTTAAATTTAAACTACAGTTTACTAAAAGTTATATACGGTGGAAAGCTCGTTCTTTTGTGATCATTTTGACCTATGTATATAATAAAGTCACGGAAGGGCTTTGACCTTCGTAATTATGTGTTAAATACAGTTAGGATGTATGTATATGTATGTAGTTATTGGAATTATTGGAATTAATAAAGCGGCTGATCGCCCGCTTCCAACGTCCAAGCCTGACTAGCAGATAGAAAGGGCAGCTTAGAAATAAGCTCATCTCTTTCTCTCTGTTATGCCCTAGCCTAGCCAGCTGAGGAGGAGGAAGGCAGCGGTCTAATCAAAAATGAATCGGTAGTGGGCTCGAAGAAAGGATTGGCCCGAGGCCGATCCTTCCTTTCGACAATAATATAAATATTTGATTTACCGTGCCAGTCTCAGCGTCTCGATTTTCGACAACTTTTGGTGTGCGTATTGCGCGGCGAAGGGAATATGCTCGCGCAGAATGTCCATGGCGCGGTTGAGGCCGTGCATGCGATTGCGCTCGCGGTGGTTGGCTTTCACGCGGCGGATTTGCTTCTTCAGCTTCACACTCGTCGTCGTTGGCGTTGTGTCCATAACACCGGTATTGCTGGGATTCGATTTCCAAGTGACAAAGTCGAATGCGTCTTTTTAAGGCTTTTATTGTAATGAAAATAAATAGGCGGGCGTGAGCGAGAAAAATAGCGTGAAAATGCTATAAATTGAAGAAATTAATTAATTGTTCAAACAGTTTTGTTTTTCCTTCGTGGTTCAAAGGAAATTCATTTAATTCAGTCATTTGAAAAAATAAGTTAAACTTTTCAAATTCAAGTGAACAAGTTAATTTGAAAAAAGTTCAACTTCAAATCTCCAGTTCAAATCAATTCGAAAAAATTCAAGTTCAAAATTCCGGGTCATATAAAACTTTTCGAAATTGGTGACTTGAACTTTTTTTCAAGTTTATTTTGTCCGTTAATTGTCTTTTTTTTTGATAAAAAGGGTAAAACACTGCATTCCGTTGAAGGGACGTCCACACAAGTTGAGAAGGTCTTTAAAAATGTTGTGTTTGAAACCAAAAAGCAAGAAAAAAAGCAAATCAAGTCGAAATGTGCACAAATGGAAAATTTCTAAACTGAACACATGGAAATCTGACAGTGAAAATAATGCAAAAGTTTTAATTTGTTTTCCCATTTTGCTTATGATTGGCTCATTTCCTTTCCAAGCTCCGCCCCTCTTCGTCACTGCCACATTATGTCATCTGATTTTCTTAAACAAGACCAGATTTTTTAAATATACATACATATGTGTGCATAACTCTTCCAGATTCTGTATCTCTATATCTCTCCTCTAAATAGATATCTGCATCTGTAGCTGTCTATGTCTCTTTCTCTTTCTTTACACTACATCTACATATTCTGTATATCTTTTCGCACTGTTTTCTTCACATACACACATACATCCGTGTATATGTATTGTATATATGTATGTAGTTTTGTACTCCTCTTTCTCCACCTTTCACATATGTTCTCGTTGATTGCAGCGTATTTTAGTCTGAATGCTCAAAACAAAGAGATTTGCAACTTACCTCAACTCGGCGGGTAATTTCCCTCCTAATCGCTATATAATAATATCCTATTAATTTCGCATTAATTCTTTTTCTCACAATAGCGCCTCTTTGGCAAAGTGCCACACCAACGTACGACGGATTATTCCTCGAAAGAAAGTTTTGAAAATAATAAAACTTTTTCATATCAATTTTTTCTACAAAATTCAATGTTTCCGAGTCTAATTTCAATTTTAGCTCAGTTAAGACCAAATTACAAAATTGCGATAAAAATAATTACAATTTTGTAGCGACTTTACTGCAAATTACTGCAAAAAATCAAATTTGTCCTATACTTTTGAATAGGTAAAAATTAGCAAAAATTGGGTTTTTCCAGTGAAAAATTTTTCTTTTTGAAGAATTTCAAAAACCATGGATGTCTAGTATTTCTGATATAAAAACATGTGTTTTAAAAGAAGTTTCATCCGATTCCACACATTCTTAGACAAGAGTTATTCCAATTCTTAAACTGTACTTATACTTTTGAACACGAGGGAGTGTATTTTATTTATAGCTGGACGTGTGGTGTGTGAGTTAGATTTTTTAGGTAAAAGTTTTAAAGCAATTTTTTAATTTAATGCCAGTAAACCGATGATTCTCGTTCATTGTGCGATTTTGAAAACGATTCAATCAATACATATGTAAATAACTCAAGAATTTGTGATTTTTAAAAGAAATTTTTTTATCCAAGAAAGTCAACTTTCAGCAAAATTTTTGTTCAAAATTTTTCAAAATTAGAAAATAAAATAAAATTGGCTGAAAATGTTTGCACACAAATGTTGCATATTTTTAATTTTTTTTGAAAAATTTTGTTAATTTTGAAAAAATGGTTCGCTAATTTTGACAAAAAGTAGGCGCTAATATTGTTTTGAGTGTTGCTGTTCATGTACGGTAGCAATAATTCCATAAGTAGTAAAGAATTGCAATCTATTTGCATACAATATGGCTCACACAAGAAGGAAAAAATTTTTTGGAGTAAATAGAAAAACCGAAAAAAAGTGACCGTTCAAAAAGAAATAAATCAAAATTTTTGACTGTGCTCGAGATTCGATGATGACTTTAATCCAATTTTTGTACGAATCTCCTCATCACATTTACAGAATTGCTTGGAAGACATATTCTTCACATATGTGGGGTTAGAGAAAAGGAAATGCCTTCCTTTCTTTTTTTCTCTTTCTCTCTTTCTTACCAAATCCGTCTCCGTCAAAAAGCGCGAAACAAAGACTGACAAAAAAGCGAAAAAAAGAAGCAAAAAAAGCAAAATGGCAACAATGCAGAAAGCAAAGAAGACAAAGGCGCCGGTAGGATGGCTTAATAGCATTTGCAAAAAAATAAAATTAATGAGCAATTTTCCGCCTTTTTGGCATTTTCGTTTCATTCTGTGCATTTTTGGCCCTACTGTGTGTGTACAATGCCATGCATTCCATTCCGGCTACCGTAGCGGCGTTTTTTCACTGTGGCTTTTGATGTATTGATGTGTGTAAATGAATGTGTGATTGTATGCGTCAAAAATTATTTATCGGCGATATACAATAAACTTCAAAATCACATACTGTGATGACATATTTCATTTCAGATACATACAAAACAATATTTAAATAGTAAATGATACTTTTAAGCTAAAATGTAACCAATTTATACACATATGTATATTCACACACACACACACATATGTATATGCACATATGCATATGTGTATATATGTATGTATTTATGTTTTTTATTTAATTATAAGGATTCGAGGTGATGGTGATGATGATGTTTGAGAGGTCGCATTTGTGGCGTTTGCGTGTTTATTTTCCATAGCAGTAGTGTTTGCGCACGTACAGTAATCGACAAATTTCAAATTGTTTCGAGAAAAGGACTCCTCGCTTGGCGCAGCGATTTGTCTATCCAACTCGTCGATTTTCTCTGCCAACTTTGCGTCCAATCGGCTCAAAGTCTGTGAAGCAAAAAAATATTTGATATGTATGCTAAACATTTGCTTTATTGATTTTCGTACATAAATTTTTGGCAAAAAAGCATTCAACTCGGCGCACACTCACAGGGGTTGCAAAATTTTCCGTTTATACATATTTTCCATTTTTTGATTTGGATTTTTAGGCTTCCATTTTCTATTTTTCAAATTGGCCAATTTTCCGGAAAATTTACAGAAAAATCACGTACTATTCAATACAAAAATAGAGGATATTTGTCGAAATTTTCCGTGTCTATTTCGGTTTTTGGGGTAAAATTTTACATTTTCCATCATCGCAAAATAAAAGTTCTTTTTGTTTTTTCTTACATAAATGAAAATTGATATTTCTACCACCTCTGGCACGCATAATGCGTCTACATATGTATTAGGGGTGTAAAAATTTTCGATTTTCGCTGTTTTTTCTTTCAATTTTCGGATTTTCGAATCTTTTTTGATTTTCGGTTCTCGATTTTCGGATTTTCAAATTTACTTTCATTACACCCTAATATGTATGTATTCAATCGTTCAACTATTTGTTTAGTATGCAAGTACCGTAGACGAGTACATTCATACACTTACCAAACTCGGCTCAGTGGACAGTTTGCGATTGATTTGCTCGCGCTTAGAGACAAGTCGATTGCGAAGGCCTTCCGCTCGGCTTTTCGTCTTATTCAACATCGCCAGCAGACGATGCGAGACGACGTCGATTGCGGCGGGATCGTAGTCGAACTTCTCCTCGTCGTCTGTGAATGTTAGCTGTGCGCTATCTGTTGAGCTTTGCGTTCTCGCATCATCGCCGTCTGCGCTTGGCGAAGAGTAATCTGCTTTGTTGTTGGCTGCGATGTCCGCGTCGCGCAACATTTCGTCAAGCGCTAAATCCGTACATAATATGAGGCATTTCGCAAAGATACAGTAGCACATTTTTTATAAAATACGGTAAGACACTGCTTATAGAATGCAGTAACGCAAATGTGTTACAGCAACCACACAAAGCAGCGTAAAACCATATATGTACATATTGCGAGTATTCGGATTTACTTAAATTCTTTTCCAAACCATAAAATTTAAAAATAAGTTTGCTAAATGGGTACAGTATACGTGGTATTTCGCAAAAATACAGTATAACACATCTTTTTATTATATGAGATACAGTACGGCACTGTTATAGAATACAGTAACCCAAATGTGTTGCAGCTGCCACACGAATCAGGGTGAAACCAGATATTGTGAGTATTTGGATTTATTTAAATTATTTTCCAAACCACAAAAATAAGTTATTTTTGTGGTTTAGAAAACAATAGAAAATAAGCTAGTAAAAGTGCGTACTTTGATAATCAGAATCCTCCTCTTGTATACTGTATTCGAGCGTACACAAATACACCAGCGAAAATAAAATCGCAATTGAAGCCCGCTGCTGCATTCGGAAATAAGTTATGGGAGACATGTTGAGTTGAGGTGAATCGTCGACGAATGAATGAATGGATATGGAACCCACATACTTTTCAGTTTTATAGCGATTGGCGGAGTGTTTTTGAGTTTGTTTTTTGCTTTTGAAGGTGTTTGAAATAGCGAAAAAAACAAATAAACAGCCAAAAAACTTAAATAATTTCACACAAAAAGTAATAAATCCGATGAAAGTCAAATAAACGAAGAAAAATTTCGAATTTTTCACACGCGCAAAATAAAATTATATACATATGTGATATACATATTATATACATATGTGAGTCGAAAATTAATTTGAGATTTCGAAAATTGAAAATTTCAAAAATCGAAATTCGAAAGAAGAAATTTGTTAAAAATTTTGGTCAAATTTTTAAAAATCTTAAAATTTTTTTCTCATTTCGACTTATATTCTCATAAAAATGCCACATTTTGAGTTAATTTTGACTAAATTTCTTCAAAAAATCACTTGTGGGTGTGTTGAATTCAACAAAAATTTTCTTCAAAATTTTGAAAAAAAACTTTCGATTTTTTGAAAATCAAAAATTTTCTCACCCCTGGTGTGTATGCATTACTGTATCCAGCCAAATTGTCATGTCATCACAAGTGTTTTAAAATTGCGCTTTGTTTTATGGCGTTGTGGTTTGTTGCTAAAACTCTAATTTCTCCGCCGTCGCCCTTCTCACACTGTGCACACAGCACTGAAAAGTTCGCTTTGCTGTTGTTTTTGTCGCTGTTGCGGTCGCTGCTGCTTGGAGAGGGCACTTCACTTCCTACATATATGAATCAGGATGGATGAATCAGTGAAATTGATATCGCACAAGCCGTTGGAAGACTACGTTACGGTTAGCAGCAGTTTGATTGATTTTTTTTGTCTGGCAATTGTGTGTTTAGTGGCCAAACACGTTTTTGGGTGTTTTAGGTGTTAGCGATCTACGATGAGCCGCCCTCCTCTTCCTCATTCGCCTCCGCGTCGTCGAACGTAAAGCAAATTGCGGCGTCCACTCGAAACAACAACACCACCAACAATCGACAACAACATTCGGCGTCCTCTAGAGGATCGCTGAAACGAAATCCCTCGAACAAATCGAACCGCGCCGCGGACGTTGGCGCGCCACCGACGGGAAAACCAACCGTAAATATTCCCATACACGCCGCCACACGTGACACTCCTCACCGACCGAGTGCAGAGGTTGTGGAAGTAACTAACCTCGACGATCCACCAAGTAAGTGCCAACAATTTTAATTAATTATACATATGTATCTATGTGTATTCTCCTAAGCAATCTATTGCCTGTTGTTGACGTGTTTTGAGAGTTTTTTGATTTTTAACAACAAAAGTTTTGCATGAAATTGTGCAAACTTCAAAAGCAAAATGAAAAAGAATTGCAAAGTGCATATTCACTGAAAATTTCTGATTTTTAGTTGCGCTATGGCGCAGCTAGGGGGCGCAGTTTTTTTTTGTATAACATAAAATATGTTTGCATAAAGGATCAGGCAAAACTAGGGATATGCGTACGAAATTACGAGGTTTTTAGCCTCGTAATTGCGAATTACGAGAAAATGCTCGTAATTACGGGTTTTTGGTGTAGGTATTTTGGACTTTTTTGAAAAAAAATTATCCAAAAATATGATAAAAAGGGCAATTTTTGAAAAAATTTAACCAAAATCTTTCAAAATTTTCTCTATTATATATTTTTTACTTTTTAATGTATTACATCAAAAAAATCATAACATTTTGTGAAAATTTTTTGATGGTAAATTACGAAAATTATTTCTCATAATTATGCACATCCCAAAATCTTTATTTTTAGAGACGTTTGTCCATATTTTGTATTACTATAATCAACGTTCACATTTTATAGCACGTGGACTTCACGTTGCTTCGGACAAAAAATATGGCAGTTCCATTTCTTCACAGAGTTCAACGCTAAATACTCCATCTTTTGCGCGAAAAGGATCGGAAGCAGGCAATTTTTACATCCGAAATTTTATAACTTTTAAAACTTTTTTATTTTTTCACTTATTTATACAAATTTATAAGTCTCAAATCATTTTTTTAAATTTTCCAGGAAGTTTTGCGGGTCAAAAGCGAAGCGTCTCCATGGATCGCTATTCACCGCCGCCGGGCGCGCTTTCGCGAAACTACGCGCGAAAGTCGCGTTTTACCGACGCGTTCTGGGACGCGAAAGACCGCTTGGACCAGGAGTTGGAGGAGGGCGCGAATATTTCCGCGCTCACCGGCGGCTCTTCGCCCTCCAACTTTCGGCATTCCAAAATTGTGCTGAGCTCCGAGACTGCGAGCATGTTCAGTGGAATTGAAGTACTTTCAATTTTTTTTTGTAAAATTTAGGACAATTATGTCATATTTAAATTTTTTGATATATTTTTTCGGTACAATTAGTGCTTTTTGTTTTTGTCAAGTAGATTTGATCAAAAGATTATATGTATTAGATTTCGGCGGTGCCGGACCCCGAAAATACCGGCAAAAATTTGGCGGTCGAAGTGATTCGAATTGAGGACGGCGGTCGAATCGCTCAAGACGGACGCTTAAAAGTCGGCGACCAAATCACGGAAATCAACGGCCACCTTTGCAGTGATGTAAAAATTTGAAATATTTTTTAATGGGAATTCAAAAAATTAAAATATTTTTATTTGAGAATTAAAAAAAAAACTTTTTTGAGAATTAATTCTTTTTGAGAATTAAAATTTAAAAAATTTAATAATCAATTTTTTTTGGAATTAAAAAAATTTAAATATAATTTTAATTTTTCCAAAAAAGTTAAACATTTTTATGCGTTCAAAAAATTTGATTATATCTTTAATAAATATTTAAAGATTTCTCAAAAAAACTACCTGACACATTTTTTAGTGAATTTGATCTTGTTTTCAGTTGTCTTTGGCGAAAGCTCGACTTTTGCTGAAGGACATTGAATGCATTCAGGAGCCTTCGCTAGCCTTCAACCGACAAGTTCAGCGCCACACCTCCGAGACGTCCGCTCAGGTTGCGCCGGTGAAGCCGATAAAGAGCGCCCTACAGCAAGCGAACACCTCGGAAATCGGCACTACCTCGTCGCTGAGCATCAAAAAAGGTTTTATTTTCTTTAAATAATGTAATAATTTATTTAAATAATGTATGTAAATGTCAAATTTATTTATTACATATTTAATTGCGCATAGACTTTAAAATTTATTTTTACTTGAATTATCGAAGATGATATACATATGTATGTACATATGTATCAGGGGTGGGTCGCAAGTAAATTTAATTTGCGAAAATTGCAAATTGCAAATCGCAAATAATTTTTCATTTTTGCAAATCGCAAATTTTTGTCCAAAATAGCCACAAAACCACAAATCACAAAACCGCAAATTACAAAGCTGCAAATCACAAAACCATCGCAAATCGTTATTTGGCATTTTTGTAAGGATCATTTATTACAACAAAATGCCAATTTTTGCTGCGCGAATTTGAAAAATAAATGTTTGAAAAGGAACTTTTCGCAATTTTTCAACATTTGCTAGAAATTTTGGAAAAATAGGCAGTTTTTCCCAAATCGCAAACTTTTGCTTAAAAAATCGCAAGTTTTACCAGTACATTTATCATACATATGTATGTATCATTTCTAAAAATTTTGTGTTTAGGCCGCGACGGATTTGGATTTAGCTTTGCTGGCCGAATGAACGCATCGGGCGACAATTTATTCTACGTGAAAACGATAAAACCGAACGGCGCTAGCTGCGGAATATTGAAGATCGGCGATCGTCTGCTGAAGGTAAGTGAATATTTGTCTTTGATTTTTGAAGAAATGTGACGATGAAAAGAAAATATTTGTGTAGATTGACGAAATCGCCTTGTCCGATCGTCAGCAGGCGGACGTGACGGCAATTTTGAAGTCAAAAGCGATCGGTGATTCGATTACGATCCTCGCTAGCCGAATTGTCGACTGTGAGCCTCCGCCACAGACACAGGTCGCGAAACCGCCGACCGAAAATGATGTTGTCGCCACACTTACGCCGGGCGCAACGCGAAAAAATATTGCCGCGAGGTCGAGCGTCAAATTCGATGAGTCGGCCGCCAGGTCCTTGTCGTCGTCCACGTCGTCGGAGCCGTCGCCGGGCATTGGCGGCGATGAGCTGGAGGCAATGCGCGCGAAAGTCGCCGAAGAGGACCGTGAACTCGTGGAGTTGAATGTGGCGCTGAACGACTCGCCGAGCGCCGGTCTGGGCATCAGCCTAAAGGCACAGAAAATTTATAACGACGGCGCGACAATTGATTCCGGACTCTATATTCGAAGTGTACGTTTAAAGCAAAAGCGTTATTGTGTATTGGGCTGTCCCATAAGGTTTTTGATTATACTTCAAACAATTAAAACAATAACAAAACAAAAACAATCGCCACCCTTCAACTACCCTACTTACTATCCATCTTTTCGGTAGCTAGCGGATTCCTCGCTTGAATAAGTGTATATACATCATTTCTATACTCGATTCCCGATCTCACCGGCACGCTGAAGCAAAAAGGCGTGCGCGTACAGCGAGCAAAGAGCTGCCACCAGGGCTTAGGCTATGGTGACTTTGAATCATTTTTTGAATTATGAATCACAACTTGAATCATTATTGAAATGGCTCATATATGTGATTCAAATGAATGATTATGCCGAAATCACCTTACAAAAACAAATTTTTTACTGTCACATAAAAATATTACAAGATTATACATATGTATACATATTCTTAAAGAATTATTTTAATTCAAAATTTTGATTCACCATTGAAGTTAGTGAACGAAAATATGTATATGTAATTATTTGAAAAAACCGCGGATAATTATGGGACAAACCAATATTCATTACAATTTTTTGTTACTTTACCTTTATGAGAGTGTGTTACCTTTTTTCAAAAAATGAAAATGAACTGACAAAATGAACTTGAAAAAAGTTCATGTCACCAACCAGTTCAAATTAATTTGAAAAAAGCTTATTTCAAAATGAAACCAGTTCAACTTGAACTTTTCAAAAATAATTTGAACCAGCAATTTAATTATTTTCGATAAATTTTATAATTTTAGTTAATTTAAAGGAGATTTGAAGCGGATAAAGTTTCTTAACTAACGAATACGATGATTTTATAATGAAAAATTCAAGTTGAACTGGCTTCATTTTGAACTTGAACTTTTCTCAAATTAACTTGAACTGGCGTCTTGAATTTGAAAAATACAAATGAATTTCATTTGAACCAAAATGGCAAAACACTGCCTTACGATCGTTTGAAATTATTAAAAAAGAATTTGTCAAGAAATAAAATGAATTTCTAAAGATAGAAGAATTTTAGATAATTTCTCAATGAATTTACAGGTTTTGCACGGCTCGGCGGCGTTTAAGGACGGACGACTACGAAATGACGATCGTCTCGTGGTTATTGAAAATGTGAATTTACTCAACTTCAGTCTGAATGCCGAGGCGCTGGAAGCTTTCACAAATTGCCTTACGCAAATGCGCTCCTCGGTCGGCTACGTGAGGTTTGCGTGAATTTTTTATTCTAAAAATCATTCTAAAACGCACAAAAATCATTCAACGATCATCAAAAGTTTTTGTTGTTCTAACACAAATTTTTGAAAGTTTTTCGTTATATTTTTGTTAATTTGGATAGCCCATGTTTTTCTCTACTTTTATAATTTTTCATGTTCATTTAATATTTTATTTCCAAATGTAAAACGAACGTCCACAAAGGGCTCTAACGTCGCTAGAGGGGGTGCGTGAGTTCAAGTTCGAAATTAGCTGAATATGTTATAGCCACAACTGTTGTTTATTGTTATTAATTGTTAGTTTTTTGAGTTATAAGGAAACAAAGTTTATATTGCTAAAACTCTTGATGATCGCTTTTCGGCCGCACCATGTACATATGTATAAGAAATTTTTCTGTATTTTTGTATGTACATATTTTAAAAATTGGGATGATTGAGAGCGAATTTAAATTTTTTGGCGACCTTTAGGCTGGTTGTGGCACGAAAAAAGGAAGATTCATTAAAGAAATATGCAAAACTGCAAAAGGCAGAATTTGCGGTGGAGCGACAAGGCATCTCATCCTCGCCTGTGAAAGACACTTTCAGTGGTACGTTTTGTGGGAATATTTCGATTTTTTGGATTGATTTGAAATTAAATTTTCTTTTTTTTTCTTCAGCCGGCGCGGACGAGAGCGAAAGCGAGGCGAGCGTCGTGCCCGACGCGCCCGACGCTTTTGTGCGCGATACGGCCACGCGCAAGTCGATTAGCGAAAAGCGGCCGCTCGGTGCCTACAACGACCCCTCCCACCTACAGACCTACCAGCGCATTAAACACTTTCGACAAACGAGTGGTATGGCCGTTTTGAGAGTTATTGAAGGTTCTTCGCACTCGCAATTTTCAGAGATTTTGCTTTCTTTTTAACATTGTGGTGTGATGCTATTTTAACACGGGTCAATTTTTTTCACTTTTTGGTATTACATTTTCATTTGCATAAGGGAAATTCTCCGAAGATGGAAAACGGAAAATTTTACCACAAAAAATCGAAAAATCGGAAAATGGAAATGGTAAATTTTCAAAATAATTCAAAAAATTCATTTATTTTTTACACCGAAAATGCATTAATTTTTTATGAATTTTTCGAAAAATGAACCAATTTCGGAAAATCGAAAAATGTAAACGAATAATTTTTCTACTCTGATACATATATGTATATGTATATACATATATGTATGTACATATATGTATCCACAGTTACGTTGGAACTACAAAAGAACAAGCTTTTGACCAATACATATACATATATTATACATATGGATTGCTTTTTCTTTTGCTTATGTAAAGATTTTTGGTATCTCTATGCTTCCATTTATTTTTTTGGCGGTTTATGTGGTGGCTAACATTTCTTTGTAGCGCCTGCACTTGTTCCCCACACTTCAAGTGTCGTAGAGGCTAACAATAAGCTTTCGTCCTCGTCACCGACCACGAAACCGAAAGAATTCGAGAATTATCTTCGGCCGCATCGGCGGCGCTCGTTGGGCGATCGTTTGTCGGCGAATCGGGCGAATCGTCGACTCAGCATCGCGCCCCACCAATTCCAACCGAATGGCGATGGCGTTGGCGACGAGACGAACGGTTCGGCGGCGAACAAATCCGCCAAGCGTCGCCCGCTGACCGTCTACCATGACGGTGGCGGTGGCGCCTACATTGGCAATGGTGTGGCGGACGTGTATGTCGAAGGAGAAGCAAAAGATGGCGGCGAGGTCGTCGGCGGTGAAGCAAAGATCGCGGCGTTGAAGACGAAAAACTCGTCGGAATCTTCGTTCAAAAAGTCATCAAAGTTTTTCGACTTTTTCAAATCATCGAAAACGTTGTCGTCGAAGAAGGAGAACGCCGGCGAGGACTCCAAAGAGAATGAGGACATAAAAGATGGTAAATTTTATATATTTTTGCTATTTTACCGTGGGTTTTTTTGTACATTTAGCTTTGCTTTGGTGGTGATTTTTGGTCGCTTTTCTACATACATATCTATCAATTTCTTATACAGTAAAAAATGTGTGCAGTAATTTCTTATACAGTAATCAATTTCTTATACGGTAATAATTAAATTTTTTGATTGCTAACTTTTTTGTGTTTGTTGACACTAACAGAAATTATAGCTCAATTCAAATTTTTGTTGGTGGGTTTTTTACATAAAATTTTTTAATATATTTTTTAAATATTAAAATGCAAATTTCAGTCAAAACCAGGGCTATGACTTGAATCACGAATGAATTATGAGTCATTTGACTCTTTCGACTCGGATTCAAATAAGTCAAATGATTCAAAAAAATTTATGAATCATTTTGTGAGTCATTTGACCCACAGTTTATATATATATATCATTTTTATGGTGGAAAATGATTCACTTGAATCACAAAACCGTAGGAATGATTCATTTGAATCATTTTTAACTGTAGAATATGGTGGCGAACGGTAAAAATGATTTAACGGTAAAAAAATTGGAGACTCATTGAAATGAGTCATTTTAGCCGTAAATCACGGGTTGACTCATATGTAGTTCAAATGAGTCAATGAATCATTTGAATTATGAGTCAAATTAGTCAGCGACTCACATGATTCATGATTCAAAAGTCACAACCCTTGACATTTCATCATTTCATTACTGACGCTTGCTTTAGCTTCGCCGGGCCGACGTTCGACCAGCTTCGATCACTCCGGTTTTTCGTCCGATTTGCGGTTGGTTTTATATTTTTTGTGCCGCTTACATATGCAACATATATATGTGTACATAAACGGAATCAAAATGATATTTTTTTGTGTACTGTAGTAATCGAGAGAATCGCCTGGCCACTTCTTTGGATCACGCCAAGGCGAAACAATTGATTTATCACAAGCGCGCACAGACGATCAGCGGCGGCGGCGAGGACAACGCGAAATCCATTCCCAGCAGCGTTTCACAGCCCACACTTGGAGCAAAAAATGGTAGGCGATAAATGCATCAAATACATTCATTAATGTTACCTATCAAAACACAAAATAAGTTTGTTACCCATTAAATTCTTAAAGTAAGCACAGAAAAGATATTTATTTGTTAATTTGAAACTTCGTCATTTTCCTATAAAGCCTGGTCGATTGGAGAAAATAAATATGGTATACATACAATGTATATCATATACATTGTATATCCATATACAATGTATATCCATATACAATGTATGTCCATATACAATGTATATCCATATACAATGTATATCCATATACAATGTATATCCATATACAATGTATATCATATACATTGTATATCCATATACAATGTATATCCATATACAATGTATATCCATATGCAATGTATATCCATATACAATGTATATCCATATACAATGTATATCCATATACAATGTATGTCCATATACAATGTATATCCATATACAATGTATATCCATATACAATGTATATCCATATACAATGTATGTCCATATACAATGAATATCCATATACAATGTATGTATATAGAAAGATATAAATTTAATTTTAAAAATTCCAAATTCTAAATTTCGATTTCCGGTTGTTTTTGAAGTCCGAATTGCAAAATGAAATTTTTTATTTATGCCCCCTCCTCCCCCTGATTCATACGTACATATCCCCCCTCACATGATTCATACGTGAATATTTCTAGATCCCACCTCACAGCCGATCAAGTCCTCTCACAACACCGCCAACAATTCGGCGAGTGCAAAAGAGAAACAACAACGAAGAAAGTCGACCGGAAGGTGATTTTCTTTTTTATTCAATTTCTTTAAATATTTAATTTAATTCGATCTGTGATAAATACATACATACAGTGTCATTGCATTCAAACCTCAACTTCAATCGATTTAGTGGGCTCTTAAAACTATTCCAAAAGTCGGGCCCCGCCGCTTCCGCTCAGTTTTATCAGCAGGCCGGAGACGAGATGAACGCTTTCAAATACAATACTTTGTTGGACGATCAGAACAAGTAATTTTTTGAAATTCTACAGAGTGGCGCGCAAATGGTTTCCCGATTGTGTTCTTGGCATAATCTCGGTTTTTGTCGTTGTTTCTTGTGCAAATCAATTTCGGTGTAATATTAAAACAACAACTTATGTAAATATTGTTATAAAATACAAAAAATTAAAAACCTAATGAATGAATATATAGTTAGATGAGGGGGGGGGGAGTTTGGAATGTTGGAAAGGTTTTTGGATTGTATACAGTACTGTAACTTGCATTCGAAATATTATACATCAAATTCGAAATTTCGGAATTTGGAA
>SAUE01000284.1:36260-55434 GCA_009724625.1 Deladenus siricidicola | reverse complement strand
AATATTTCTCAAATTTCGTTCGTTTATTTTTAAAATCGTTTCGTTTATCTTGTTCCCCATAAAATTCTGTATCTGTTGTGAAAATTTCAGATTTTTTGTGGGCCGTTACAAAAAGTTCTGGGCTACGAAGTAAGCCGTTTTTACGAAAAATTGGCCCTGGGAGGGTTCATCTGGGTCCAAATTTTTTTGGTCAAAAATTTTTTTTAACTTTTTGTTTTATTTTTTGTTGTTAATGGGCATTTAAAACGGCATTGTTTAAAGTTTGGAATACATTTAAAAAATTTAATTGGTTTTAATGTCAAATTTATTCAATTTTCAGCTTTCTCGTTCAAGCCGAAATTCGGGAGAAGAAAAGAAGCCGTCGCCAGCATTGCCGCGCAACTATGCTGTGGCACCAAGTCCGTTGACGAATAAAAAAAATTTGGGTAAAAACGCATAAAATTTGGTTAATATTAAAAAAAAAGATAAATATGCAAAAAACGTGATAAATATTGAAAAATTTATTGTTAATAAATGCTTGAAAGACTAATTAAAAACAATTCTTATTGTTTTTTGTTCGGAAACTTGGTGGATGCCATCAAAAATATTTGAAATATGCATTATGTTTTAATAAATTTTGATTTCGCCACGGGACTTTCTATCGACACTTTTTCCACTAAGTGAACGTGGAGTGTGTATAAATTAATTATGAGAATTTCATTAAAATTTTGTAGTCCTCATTTTTCCCCGAAAAAAACTTTGATATAAAATTAATCTACATACGTTAAAACATTAAAATTTGTATAGTGCGTAAAAATATGCTGTTATAAACCATCGGCAACTGATATACACTCTAAACTATTACAAAAACATACTTTTTTCCACGTCTAGCGGCAATTCAAGTAAGTCCACGCATATCACAAATAGGAAACAGAGCGCATAGAGTGCGCCACTTAGCGCCATCAGCCGCGGTCGCCAGCGCGAGCATACGCCGGGTGTAAACAGCAACGTAAGGCAACGTTCTGCGGTAAGAAAGATGACGGGAATAGGCGTACACGTCAAATAGCACTGTAGCGGCAGTGCGAGCCAAAACATTGGGTACGGTTTGTAGTGGGAATTTGCTGAAGAGTATCAATCAATCAAAGAATTATCAGTATCATTAAATGATTATCATTATATGTAGACCAAAATTATCATTGCCAATTGTTATTGGCATCTTTTTATAACTTCTGTAATGTGCAAATTGCAATTGCAAGGTGCAAATTGCAATTTGAGAATATAAATAGTTTGCTTTTTTTCTTTTATATGTTTACAATTTGCAGCTGTAATTTGTTGAATGACAAACAAAATTGAAAAAAAACAAGAAAAATATACTTTCATGCAAATTCCATCCCTCTGTGACATATACAATGTACGGTAGGCCTAATACAGTGCCGAAAATGTGTGCCAAGATATACAATCGCAAGGAACCGGTCGTACTTTTCACCGCCAATTTTCGCTTGCAAAATTGCGCGTAAAAAAATAGCCGTCCGAATTCGCAGAGCGCAAAAATTTGCAGAAGCGAGATCGCCAAATTCTCTGCCAATATCAAGTACGGTAGGTAGTGCATTTTTCGCTTTTAAATATCTACAAAAATTTTATTATATTAAAAAAAGTTTTATTTTACCAACGGAAAACAACAATTAAATAAAAATTAAACAAATCATTCAAACGCCGCCAGTTGTTATTAATATTAACATTTTCTTTAAATATGCCGAAGATACAGGATGCGGCAGAAAAAATGCCCCCAAAATTGTTTTGGTTCGGGCGCGAAAAACTTTATAGGATGGTATTTTCTGAGGTGTTGGGACATTTCGGGATTGCCATTTCGGGATCGGACATTTCGGGACAGACATTTCGGGATTATACATTTTTTTCAATTTTTTTTCATCTTTTTCAAATTTATTATTCAAATTTTTGTAAAATCGGCGAATGTCACC
This sequence comes from Deladenus siricidicola, assembly GCA_009724625.1. NCBI lineage: Eukaryota > Metazoa > Nematoda > Chromadorea > Rhabditida > Sphaerulariidae > Deladenus > Deladenus siricidicola. Next base: position 53,476 of record SAUE01000284.1, on the reverse strand, counting down.
AACTAACCAAGCTTCATCAAAAGGGTAATTTATAGGGGAAAAAGGGAATTTCCAAAAAAGCAAAGTTTTTATTTCCAAACCATAGCCTTAGGCCCTCACCACCACCAACCAGTAGCAAGGCTATGGGGAGCCTTGAGCAGGCTGCTTGCCGAGTCCATTTTTTTCTGAAATTTCTTATGTGACTTTTTTTAGGATGTCTTGCATTGTTTCCATTAGTTTTTTAAAACAAACAAATCTGAAAAAAATTAAAATTATATCTTGGTCTCCCCCGTGGTTTTTTAGAACTTTGATTGGTTCTATTACAACTGGCCGGCGAGTAAAGTCCGGTGAAAAATTCTTTCAGATTCGGAATCAGCGCATCAAATAGAACTAGAACAAAGTATGAAACCCGAAAAAAATTTTGGAAAAAAATGAAATGTATAATCCCGAAATGTCGTCCCGAAATGTCCAATCCCGAAATGTCTGTCCCGAAATGTCCGATCCCGAAATGGCAATCCCGAAATGTCTCTGACAATACCGCTCGATTCTCCGTTTAAAATTCTACATCTGAACAAAGTCAAAAGAAGCGGTAAAAAGTCTGATGTAAGGGGAGATTGACATACATGTATTTAGTATGTATGTATTTAGAGGTCACTTTTTCGTCTGCACCTTGTAATAACTAAAACAAAAATGTAAATAAAGTTAAAAGAATCAAATAAAACATGAAGAAGCAAATTAAAAAGAAGAAAAAAAAAAGAATGAAGATAAATGAAAATTCAAAAATAAAAAAAAAGGAAAAAACTTTTCTTAAAAAATTGAATTAAAATTATTTTTCTCAGTGAAAAAATTGGCTAGTTAATCTTCATTAATTAGCTAGTTATTTTAAATCCAATCTAATTGTAATTTTCATTAATTTAGACCAAACAAACCAAACTCTAACCTGAAGCCAAGCAAAGCTGTAGTAAATAGGTTAGACGGAAAATAAAAGGCTGGACTTAGATTAGCAAAAAATAGGAAAGCTGGCTAAACATGCCAGTCGGCGGGAAAAGAAGAGTAGCAGCCGGCTGGCTGCTAGGATTACGTAAGTAACCTAGCTGCCAGTCGAGCCGGGGAATAGTGAATACATAAAAGGGGAGGTTCAGGGCTATTTCTCGGGTTGGGGTTGAATTCGGGGCGCATGTATTTTATTGTTGTGGTCAATAAACATTATTTTGCCAACTCGTATTGTAACACACAATCAAAAGTCGTTTACCACAAAGCTTTTGTACATTCAAAGAATTTATTTTTAAAATTACCGCCAAAAATAATTGCAAAATTTCCGAACACAAGAAAGTTGATGTTGGTTAACGGCTATTCCGCCACTTATATATGCTATTAATTACGTGTTACCGCCAAAAATAATTGTAATTGGGTGTTATATTATCTGTTACAGTCGATAAAAAAGCGGAAATTGGATGTAAAATAAGGCGGGAACCTATTTTCGGAAAGGTTAGCCGCTATAACTCAATTTGCATAACTCGATTTTATTATCCGCTCAGCAAAAATTAATAAAAAATGCAACATTTGTTCAATAATCAAGATCCTCTGTAATCAAGATAGGATTACATCAATATCCTTTGGAAGGAGGAATGGGGAGTGAAGGGGGGAGTACGGTATAAAGGAAAAAAATTTAAATACATATGCACATACATACGTATAAAAAGTACATGTATTTTCATTAAAAAATTAATAAAAAAGAATTTTTTAAATAAAAATGAGAGAGAAAGTAAGAAAGTGCACAAAACAAACGATAAAACGCGTTACTATGTATGTATTTGGGAAATATCATGCACTCTTTTCTCTATACTCGGCTCAAACATATCGCGGCGAATTTGAAAATATCGAGAAGTAAAAGAAGGATAACTGTGTATTATCGCTGGTCGGAACAACGTCAGTTCGGCCATGGAACGACCTCCTGATTGTTAGCAATCATGAAAGTGCGCTTTTTGACGCTTCCTGAATAGCGGACAGTACGACCAAGCTTCTCAAATCTTTTGATTGTCCGGGCGACGGTTACAGAGTCGACGCCGAGTAAACGCGAGATGTCAACGCACGATGTTAAAAGAGTAAAGCGCGATGTCAAAAATGGCAATTTCCTGGTGTGTGTAACATCAATTGTTTCCTTTTCTTTTTACATTTAAACAAAATATATTAAACTTATTTGAACTTGTCCGAAAATTCGCGTGGATGTAGCATTGTGAATGGAGAATTCGATGAAACAAAAATTAATTTATTACTGTATTTTTGTGACATTTCAAATATATGTAATGTCTACCATCAATATCATATCATCTTTTCGTCGAGTTTAGCTGCACGTTGAAGGGTTGCTGGGAAGTCTTATTCGATCGCCTGCCGAATAACGCAAAGCTGGCGGCGGCGACAACCACTCCCGGCGACCGTGCACCGTTGACGGCGGCGTTGCGCTCCGTCACGCTGACGGTGGGAATGCCGGTGCTGGAGTTGAAGGCAGGTTTCACCGACGTGCAATCGCGCCGTCGGCGCAAAAAGACGCGCGAATAGATGATACTGCAAATTGCCGTCTCGCAACAGCCCAGCGTGGTCAAATAGGTGCCCAGGTACTCCGTGATCTGGTGGCCCGTGATCTAAACAAACTAGTCAAAAATCCATAAACAAAAGAATTAGGAAGTGGATTAGAAAGTTTAAATTATTTGTTCAAGAAAGTTTGCTGGAATTTGACACATCAAAGTTAAAAGTGTCGAAAACCTACTAAATTCACGACGAGATTAATGCATTGTGGGATTGTGCAGAGAATAAATTCCACAACTACGGTAGCTTTTACGACTCGGTTTTTCTGAAAAATTAAAAATTTCTATACATAAAAATAAAAAAAATTAAAATTTACTGTAATCATAATTCGTGGAGTGGTGAGATTTAAAAAATAAAAAATTTAAATTTTTTTTTCAAATTCGACGCTATTCAGTTATAATAATCCGATTTTGTTACAACAACCGCAGGGGAATAGAAGAACAAAATTCAAAAAAGATTTTAGTATATGGTGCGATAAACTTTTAGCGATGCAAAAGCTCAAAAATTTTCTAAATAACGAAAAAGCACAAAAATTGAAACAAATTTCTAAGTTTTGATAAAGGTTAAAAAATTTCTGTGTATACATAAACCCTTAAAAAAGCTTACAATATTGATCATCTTCGTTTTGTACCGTAGCAGCCACAGAAAGTAGATGCTCAACGCCAGGCTAATTGAGAGACATGTGAGCTTTTGAATTAGCGCCGGAATGGTTTTGTATTTGCGCTGAAAGCACGTGAACGTTCCACAAAATTTCGCTATAAATAAAAAATGAAAACTTATATGTAATGATGGTCAATGCAAATGTTTTGAATGCATTTACTGCTGAAACCCTTGCGAAAAGGCTTAAAAACTTAAAAAAAATTTTAACAATAAACAGACATAAATTCAAAACATTCTTTTATGTTTACTTATTGTTAGCTTGCGAGTCTTTGCATTTCGTAAGACACTTACGCTTACCCGTTCCCATGTCCAGTGGAAGTTCGGCGATAATGAACGCGTAGAAGAAGACGAAGTTCACCACGTAGACGACCACGCTCGCGTAGACCAACCACTTCGAGCTGTGTCTGTAGGTGATGTGCGAGCACGTCAGCGTCAAACACCGGTCGAGACTCAAAAAGCACACCGGAACGGCCGTACACGTCAAATAACCTTGCAGGGTAGTGCCCGCGTAGAACATCACGTAGGGATTATAGCGATAGTCTACTAGAACTGTTATAGTTGATTTTCGACTATTTTTTCAAATTTTCGTATTTAGGGAAATTTTAAAATATATTTGGAAAATTTTAAAGTATTATAATGTGTACATCTGTATACCCACCCGGCTCCACGCTCCATCCGCTGACGACGTGCACAATGTAGGGAATGCCGGTGAGCGCGCCAAACAAATGCGTGCCCACATAAACGCTGAACGCGCCCGAAAAGGTTTGGACGCGAAGTTTTTGCTTGTCGAAGCGCACACAATAGACAAGGCGTCCGAACATCGCCAGCGCCGTCACCTGAAACACCAACACCACGCAATTCTCGGCCAGTGTTAGATACGGCAAGTAATCCGGCGGTGTCATTTTTTCTATTCTTTTGAATTTACGGAAGTGTTTGGTGAGAATGACGAAAGATCAACTGAAATTTAAAATCGATTTGTTATAAATAATTGCTTTTAGTGGGTTTGGAAATGTGGCAGAATGTTGTAAAAACAACTTTTGCACGAGTTGTAATACACGATCGCACAAACCGCAAACCACGCTTATTTATTTGTTTGTGGGTCGCGAACGAAAGTGAATGCGATTTTCTGTGAATTTAAATTGCAAAAAATTGTGTGTGAAATTTACAAGTACTGTGACAGCTGAAATTGTTGCTGCGACAGTGCTGCGGCAGCCAACACCGGTATTCGGGCAGTAAATGCCATCGTTATGTGCAAAATATTCGGCAAAAGAAGTTGTGCTGAAAGTTGTTGCGCGCGCTTTTATATCGTTTCTTCAGCTTTTTTTCTTATTTCTGAAAACATACATACGTACACCTAAGATACATAATACATATTAGAAAATTTACGATTTTAGGAGTCTTATGTATAATAATTTAAAGTGGTCGAAGTTCCACTTATCTATCTTATCAGGTTGCGTCAGAAAACAAAACAAAATCGCCGAAGAAACAAATTGAAAAGCGCGAAGCAAATTTCCGGACAACGCAAACACGTGTATGTAGGGTGCTAACATTTACGATTTACGGCTTTTTTGGCCCAAAATTTACGATTTACGATTTACGAAAAATCGACTGATTTTCGTAAATACGATTTACGAAATTTCGAGGTTCTGAAAATTTACGGTTTACGATTTAGGTATGTAATCATGTATGGTATGTATGCATGTATGTATGTATTTTCGGTAATGGCGAAAATACATACATGTACATACACATGTTTGTATTTGCGGGTGGTTTGTGTTTGTGAATTGCAATTGTGTGTATTGCAATTGTCATTTTTTGTTTGTAAAAATGTTTTGAATTTTGCACATTTTAAAATATGACAAAACTATTTTGAAAAAATTAAAACATTCATTAAATACTAAATCATCGCTAAATTTGTCAAAACATTTTAATTATAATTTTTAAGCAATTTATTTATTTTCAAAACTACAATTTCAAAAAACAGCAAAAAAATAAAAGCAAAGTCACTTTACTTTTATGATTTGTATTGTAGAGTATGTACAAAAATTTGAAAAATGGATAAAAAATTTACAACTATTAATCAAATAAACACAATATGTAACAACATGTGTGTCCTTTTTAAAATTTAAATAAATTAGCAAAAATAAATTGAATTTGGAATTAAACAAAAGTTGTTTTAACGCATCAAACTATAATTGCCTTTATTCTTAATTTTTTATAAACTAAGGGAATTTGAAGAAGAAAGAATTTGGTGGGTTTCGTCTCAAATTTAGAGTTGTAAAAGTTTAATTGATTTTAAGCTTTTCAAAAAATCATATTTCTGATGTGGAATAGCGAAAAAAATCGGAATTTGAGGCTCAAAAGCGGCCGGAATTCGGAAGACGGAACCCAGGTTCTGACCGGACCAACTTCAATGAGACAACTACCGTCAACTCCACGTCAACACTTCGACCAATTTGCATGACGATTCGCTATTTTGGACGCACTCACTCAGAGTGTCTTCGAGCACCGTTCTGATCTGGCCGTCTTCAGTGCACCGTAAGTGCGGCTACTACATTTATGGAATGAGGTAAAATTGCTTTAAAAATAAAATATTTTTTACCAAGCGACAATTAAACAATAAAATTCAATTAAATGCTATTTAGAGCGTACATCAATTTTGTTCATAGTCTGAAGATCAAACGCTTAACCAATAAAACATCAACCAAACACATCGAAAACGTTTTTTTTCCAATAATTTGTTGTTGAAAATTTCTAAAATGAACGATAATAAACGCCAAAATATTGATATTTCCAAGGACTAAGCGCCAAAATTTTTCACTTTTTGCCGAGGTTTTCGTATTATTTCAAATATTTCTCCATTCTTTTCAACAACCATAATCTGAAACGTGGTAATTATTTGCTTTTGGCACTCCTTTTTTGTAAATAATTGCTCGGTTCTACGCTAATTTTATTTAATTATGTATAACTTAGCTTTGTTTTCTGAGAATGAAAAGAGTCCAGTTTTTGGTCTGATCAAAAAAAAGAAAACAAAAATTAAAGTAATAAAAAAGGTGCCTTAAAATGACTAAATTCAATGAAATAACGTAGAAATTTGAGATAATTCGCCAGTCAAAGAGACATTCTGGAAAGCAAAGAAAGAAAAGGTAAAAAAGGGCGTGGTAAGGAAGAAGGAGTGCGAGAAAGAATAGATCCGGTTGGGTCCAACCGGATTCCATCCAATTGGGTGGAAGTAAAAATTTCTAGTTCGTAATTTGGAGCTCCAAAAAAATATATGGAAAATTCCAACTGAAGTCAGAATTCGGAAGGCGGAAAAATTTTAAAAGTTAATTTAAAATTTTTAATTTTTTGTACTTCTTGCTTGTACATATTTTTAAACTTGAAATAGCGAAAAAATCGTAATTCCGGAAGGCTTGACATGGCGGAATTGTGCGAATTTCGGAATTCGGAATTCCGCCTAACTCTGATCTGCATTCAGAAACTTTGCGTCTGTCAATTTGAATTCAAAAAGCGTCATGATTTAATAACGCCCAAAATAAGTTACGGTCGTGTGAAGTCTGCCAATAACATTTTTTAATAAAAATTGTAATAAATTAATAAATTCGCCAACATGTAGCTAGCATATGTTTTTTTCTAAACGTTCCAATTCGAAAAAGCGTCGCGGAATTCTACGAATTATTTAGTATAATTAGTATTTCACATAATTGTTTCCTCTAAACTTATGATTTATGGGCAGAAGCAAAAAAAAAAATCTCCGATGCCGGTAGCGATGCGCAGTGATTGAGAGCACAAAGCTAGAATGTCTACCCATTCTTTCAATTGATATGTGCCAAATACAAAAATACTATGTATTTATAGCACGATGTAAACATATAAAATGACATGGGAGAGGAGAGAGTTTGAAAGAGTCAAAGAAAAAGAGAAAGAGAAAAGGGAAAGAAAAAGTTTAGAAAAGAGAGGAAAAGGGGGATCTATGTCTTGAACTCAACTTCAAACCCTCACTTTTGACATTAAGTTTCAATTAATTAAAAATCTGAATTAATTATGAACCGCATAATTTGCTTGAAATAATGTGGGTTTTTATGTGAACGATACTTAGAAAAAAAACTTTGAAATTGGCGAATAAAGTTGTTTGTATGAATAGAAAATCAACATATTTGCTTTTATTTGTAATTATCTTATAGTGAGTGGCTTTGGATGATGTGTATACATATGTATGTGTGTTTGCCCATGTAAGTGGCAAACATGTTTGTATATATGGGTGCTTCTCTTGGGAAAGCCACGTTAGCTGATCTGGCTTGATCAGTCAAGGGAACAAAGCAGCCGGTCGGTTGGCAGCTAAGCCGTCGTTCTCTCTTAGCTGAGCGAACGAGCAGCTGTGGTACTGTACTGGCTCAGACTAAAGACAAGCTTTTCTTAAGAAAAAACTGGGGTGGTAGGACTTCACCAGATTCAGGATAATAAATATATATTATGGATTACGTCGTACCGATATCTTAGGGATTAAAATGGGATTTACAGTACATAGTAAAAATTTCCCGCTTTTACTGGAACTGCAAAAGTACTGTTCTCATCGTCAACGCTTTATGTAGTGAGTTGACTTTTTTTAGCAGGAATTTAATATTATTATATGGCAAAAAAATTAACTGTAAAAAGTTAATTTGAAAAAAAATCTGTATGACATAAAAGAAAAAAATTGACGGCAAAAAAAATTATTGTTGGGTGGCATTTTAATTCAAATTATGTAGAAAAAATGTCGTAGTTTGAGGTTTTATTTTCTTTGCTTTTTTTAAGTTCAAATTTTTCCTTTTTTTTCATTTTTTTCATTAAAATTTTAATTAATTTTATGTCTATTCTAATTAAAATTTTTTTTTACAAAATTATCATTAAGTACAATACAAACAGCTAAAAATAACCCCTATGTAGCAGTGTTTGGCGATATGAAAAAATTTCTTTCAAATCGCCAAACACTTATAGTACCAGTGGTGTAACGTATGTACCAGGATGTACCAGGAGTGTAACGAGAGTAAATTTGGAATTCTGAAAATCGAAAACCGAAAATCGAAAAAAACCGCCGAAAATCGTCCCTGACAAAAATCGTCCCCACTGAAGAGAACATAATTTTGCTTCGGTTTCGGCGCTAATTTTATTAAATAACTGACAAAAAAAGAGTCGAAAAATGTAGAATAATTATTTTTAACAATAAAAAACAAATATGAAAAAATAAATTATGTATTTATTTCATTACAAATGTCGAAAAATTAATTTTTCAAAAATTTCATTATTTTTTATTTAAAAAAATAAAAATATGCAAAAAATTGACAAAAATACAATTTTTTGCTAAATCAGTTTGTATGTAGAGTTCCTAAAATTGGTTTACCTTTTTGGAATAATAAAATTAGTTTTCTTTTTTGAATAATAATTATAACATAACACGAACATGTTTTGTGTTTGACGCACGGTTTGAGCAGATGTTTTTGCTAAAAATATAAATGTTTTTTTCATATAAATGTTTTTAAATAAAGTATCAAACGTTTAGCAATAAATAAATAATAATAATAATAATAATTTTATTTTAACCTTATTCACAACAAATTGAATCATTTGTGCACCTGATCGTATGTATTAAGAATTCCGTTTTTATTCGAATTTTTAATCCAAAAAGCAACTGTCGTCGACATTGTGTATACGATACTTTTGGAGTGATTTTGTCGAACAAATACAAAAAAAATAAATATTAGGTATTCCGGAAAGAAACCGCTGTTTGAACAAAAAACTAAATGTATCATATTTAAAAACAAAAGAACAAAACTTCAATCCAAAAGATATTCGCCATAATTATTGAGGACTTATTGCCAACATTATCGCAGAGAATGGACCCCCTTCCCAAAAAATTAGGTGCTCTGCGATCCGAAGAAGTTGGATCCCAAAATTTCGACTTCGTATGGGTTTTTTAATTTTTTCTCAGCCGAGAAGTGCAACACCGATAAAAATAAATCGCAGTCGGATGCCCCCATTATCTGGGCTATCTGGCGACTGCGGATGGAATTCCCGGCACAATTGCCCGATTTTCTGTAAATTAATTTTTCCGGCATGAGACGGAGCATTATCATTGAGAAATTTTGTAATCCTTTTATTTCCTTGTTAAAGACTCAATACATGATCCCCACGAGTCAATTGGAGTGTGTGGTGACATTTCGCATCTGTTTGACCACACAGCATCTGCGAATACAACAAATTTTTGTTGTTCCACCATACACAAATCATATTGTTTTTTCCGGCTGTGCTCGGATGTAGAGTCGATTTTGGCGGTTTGCCGGCGTTCAACCTTCGTCATTTTTTGTGAGGCATCCAGTTACTATCCAGCGTGAGAATGGAGTCAAGAAAACTGCTAGTTTTTATGCGGCGGACGAGAATTCCGGGGTTGCGGTTCATAGTGCTCTTTTGGCATATGGTCAACCATTTTCTATTTAGCTTTTTTTCATATAAAAATTAATTAAAAATACATAATTGATATATAAAAAGATGCGCTAAAAATGCTCTTTCAGATAGATAAACATGTAACAAAAAATCAGTTTCGTTTAAAAAATAAATCAATAAATGTGACAGCGGTTTCTTTCCGGAATACCTAATAGTAACATTCGAAAAGGCATAAAATGTATATAAAAAACCTCTATCCCTTAAGAGGGTGCGCGAAAATTTTTGAGCCAAAATTTTTCACAACGAAAAAAGTCGATGTCACCGATTCGGCTGAAATTCTACCAAAAGTTATATTGATATCCAACTAAGAAAACCTGCAAAGCTCAGATTTTTTGGTCGAGTAGTTTTTGAGATATGGCCATTCAAAGTTGACCTTGAGTCAAAAAGTGCGATTTTTTTCAAAATGTCATAAAAAATTTCTGAGTTAACGAAATAAAATCGATTTTGTGCTATTCGACGCGCCTTCAAAAGCTCTTTCAGATGTGTATGTTAAAAAAATTCAAAAAAAGTTTTGCGACCTAATAGACGCCAAAAACTGTTTTTGATTAAGGGGTCGCCGAGAGGAAACAGCGGAAAAACCCATTTTACAGAATCGCCTACACTTTAATTATTATTTCATTAGAAAGAGCATAAAAAACTGCGTCTGAAAAAAAGAATTAGAGATTTTTAAAGTGCGGCAACCATCGCCACATAAGCTAATGAATCATGAAAAAAGCGAAATTCCTGTCTATCAGAGAAGCTACTTTTACATTTTTTGGCGTTATGACGTTATCATATCAAAAGTTATAAATTGTATAATAATAGTGTTTTGTTCGTATTGATAAGCTCTATCCAAATTATTTTACAGAATGACGAAATTTTGAAAATTACGGTAGCTACGATTTTTTGAAATTTCGGCGATTTTCGGGTACTCCCGCAAGGAAATTTACCCGAAATTTTAATTTTTTTTAATTACTATAACTGTAAAAAATTTTCCTCATTGAGACGCGTCGAATGACATATGAATTTGCAAAATTCTCATGCATTTATTTATATATATATATATATATATATATATATATATATATATATATATATATATATATATATATATATATATATAAATGCATGAGAATTTTTTGTCGATTTTTGGCTCGTCAGTTTTTGTAATCGTTGCAGAAAATTTTTTATACATATGTATGCACTCCACGTTCAAAGTGTCGATAGTGGCGTTATGTCGCCGGCTGGATTCGCCACCGTCGACGACTGTTACAGTACTGAGAGGAATTGACGTATAAAGCATTTTGATTCCCGCCGGCTACCGTAATTTAGTAGTATATGTAAAAAAAATTGCGAATGTCAAAAAACATTAACAATGCGTAAAAATAATTGTTGCAAAAAATTTATTTGTGAAATTTCAATTTCAACAATATTTTTGTATACTACTAGTAACCTGTATTTAAACCATATCTCAAAAACTACTCAACCAAAAAAGCTGAGCTTTGCAGGTTTTCTTAGTTGGATATCAATATAACTTTTGGTAGAATTTCAGCCGAATCGGTGACATCGACTTTTTTCGTTGTGAAAAATTTTGTCTCATTTGGTCCAATTTTAGAAAAATCGTCTTTTAAGGCTTTTTGTCTACGATTTCTTATTTTTTTGCAGGAGAAAAAGTAATTTTTTTCTCAAAACTAGGCTCCGCAAAACTGAAAAAACGCCCAAAAAAGAAGAAAAATCAAAAAATTTAACTTAAAAATCAATGTTTCAGCACAAACAATTTTGCATTTTTATTATTTATTTCTTTTTTAACCAGGAAAAATTTAATTTTAAAATTGTAAAAAGTATTTCAATTTCCAATTTTTAATTTAATTAAGCAATTAATTTATTAATAAATATTTTATTTGCATTAATTTCAAGAAATTGCATAAAAAACTTTATGTATAAAATGATAAGAAATTTTTAATTTTTTTAATTACCCGTATAAAAATGAACATTGAATAATCGAATTGGTGAATGCAAATTGCACAATTTGAATGTTACTAAAGTAAACGCAAATTGGCGCAAATGGCTAACAATTTGCGGAACGTGATTCAATTGGGCGTTGGCTTTCTTTTTATTTTGTCGGCCTTCGACTCGTGTGCGGTCATCGAGCAAACCGTAGTCGCCAATTTTGCACAAAACACCGACATCGACAAACACGACGGATATGTTAGGTAGGGTTTTGAGGCGAATATATGACAATTGTTAATTGTATCAAAAATGAGTGTAAAACTGTGGAATTGAAATGCATTTGTATGTGTATCAGGGGTAGCAAGAAAATAAATTTTCAAATACGTAAAAAAGTTTGAAAAAATTTTGAATTTTTTTACTAGATACGCATGACTTTCAAATAGAAGTTTAGTTTAAAAAACAAGAAAATCTGAAAATGGACAGGGAAAATTTTGCCACACCTGAAATGTATGTAGAGATGACATCTAATTTGTGTCCATTGTCATCCAATTTCATTCAGTTACATCCATATAAATCTATTTTCCTTTCATTGTTACTCACTTTGCACGAATGATTTCACAATTTGCAGTGGTTCGATCATTTACGCATTCTACGCGGTCGGCAATTTCGTCGCCGCGCCGACGGTTGCGCTGCTCGGCGTCAAGTGGACGATTGTCACGGGCGCGTGTACATATCTCATCATGAATTTGGCGTTTTTGCGTCTCACAAAATTTTCGCTCTACGCGTCCTCGGTCCTGGGCGGAATTGGCGCGGCATGTGAGTGATTTTCGAAAAATTTTATTACAAATTGGCCACTTACAAATTTTGATAATCAAATTTCCATTATTAATAATTCATTGTCTATCAATAATCGTTTCAAAGATTCCCGTTTTAATTTTTGTCCGGATGGGATATTTGGGAACTTTCATATGTATTGTTAAGTGAGTTACAGTATTTTGGACGGCTGAGGGCAATTATCTGGCCATAAATTCCACACAGAACACAGCGGCCATGCACAGCGGAATTTTTTGGGCAATATCTCAGGGCTGGTTAGCAATTTTACCTATTAATTTTGTTGATTTATGCTCAAACTACATATGATCAATTTTGCTTTGTAAACCAACGCTTTTAAATTAAAAAATTTTCTGTTTCAATTTTTAAAAATTTAAACCATTTTTTGGAATATTTGACAAAATTTCAATTTTTCATTAAACTGAAAAAAAAATTAAATAATTTTTTAATTTTAAATTAATTTTAAATATGTATAATATTTTTTAATTCTAAGCTGCTAAACAAATAAATAAACAAAACAAGTTTCAGCATGATTATCGGCGGTGTGTTTTTGTTCTTTATGTTTCGCTCGGCGACCGACTATGCAACTCTACGGCTGCTATATCTGATCTGCGCGGCGGTTTCCACGCTCGGTGTGCTGATTCTCGCTTCGCTGCGAACAAGCGAACGAAACAGCAAATGCGAACCGTCGCCGGTGGAAGTGGTTGCGCGGCGGCAGAGGCCGTCATATTTAGGAATTATGGGTACAGAATAATTTCGTAAATAAAAAATTTTGTAGTTAAATTTTTAGGCTTTTTTTACCAATTTTAACCTTATTTTTTACCAATTTTTTTACTACATACGCAGGGTCGATAATTGAAAGATTGATAATTACGTTACCGTTTCGCTTTTAGCTGCGACAGCGAAACTCGCCGTTACACGTCGATTTCTGTGCTTGATTCCGGCGTTTGCTTTCAACGGACTTTTGCTCAGTTTTTGGGGGTATTAACAATTTTTTCATTTTAATTGTTTTTTCTTTCGTAAAATTTGGATGGCATTTCGCTTTAGTGGCGTCTATCCCACTTGCATTGCATCCACGCTACAACTCGACTACAACTCCAACAGTGTTTTGGCGCTGAACGGAATCGCGGCTGGACTTGGCCAGACATCATGTAATTATTCTTTATTCAATTTTTAACTACTTTAGCATAACAATGAAATGTTAAAAAAAAGGTGGAAAAGAATAGAATGGTTCAATTCACAGCTTATTGTTAGAATGATTGATAACCTTGAAAATTTTTCGTTAAGAGTACATATTTATATGTACATACAAACATGTATCAAAAGTGTTCTAGAAAATTTTGCAGCCGGTTTGATATTCAGCATTCTCAGCCGCAAATGGCGCTTTCTCAGCCGCCGCGTCGTCATCCTTCTCGGAGCGTTTGCGACACTCGTCGCATTTGCAGCGATATTCTCGAATATTCCCGCGGCGGCGCCACTCGGAAACACCGACGAAATCGCACTTATTAGACCAAGGTCTTTATGACATTTTTTAAATAAATGCCAACTATTTACTAATTTTGTTTTAATATTGTATATTTCATTTCTTGGAAAAAATTTAAAAAATATTATTCCAATGGCCTTTATTAGCTTTTTCATCGTAATATGTAAAACATAGTTTAGTTTACAATCAATTAGCATTGTATTCTCAAAAAAATGTTCGAAAGAATTGGAATTTTTTTGAAGAAAACAATAGAAAATGTTGCATAAAACAATTCAGTAAAAAATTATTTTTTACAAAATAATGTTTTAATTATAACCAAAAAAACCAAAAATAACATTTTCTTTGAAAATACAAAAATTTTTTAATGCACTTATCATAAGTGACTTATGTATGTTTTTGTATAAATTTAGCGTCGCAATTACGCTGATTTGTGGCTTTCTGTTGGGTTTTGCGGACTCGATTTGGAACACGCAACAGTACGCATTCCTTATTGCGCGCTATTCGCACCGCAGCGCGCAAGCCTTTTCTATCTTTAAATTTTTTCGCTCACTTTTTGCGAGCGCCGCCTTCTACTACAGTAGGAACGTTTCGCTTCACTTTCATCTAGCCATAGTGTCCGTGACGATGTGCTTGGGCGTGGTGGGCTACTGTGTGGCGGACGCAGAAAACGATAAGCCAAAAATCGCAATTCAGCCGAATTTGCGTACTTGTAGTACTGTATCGCAAACGTAATACTGTATAAATTAATAAAGTGCAATTTATTAACCACAGCTAACATTTTTATCGCAATATTTCCGTATGCCAGCATACCTAGCCGCTGTAAACGCCACGAAATTTTTGAGCATTCGCGGATGCGGTAAGTATTGAGGACGGCGGCTCGCTCGACCGTTCGGCGGAGACGAGAAAGACATTTGAGTAAATAATACTGCAAATCATCGTCTCCAAACAACACAATGTGGCCAAGTAATTGCCAAGATAGTCGGCCATCACCTTTGTGGTAAACATTGGTGGGATTTAAGGCAGGATTGGCCCAATTTTACCGACTTCAAGCTCGAAGATAAAAACGAAACAATAGTTTTTTTAAGTTAAATTTTTCAATTCGTTTTACGTCAATCCCCCGCCTCATTTCATAGTCAATCTGACAGAGCTGAAGTCTTTGTATCACACTAATACAGCATAAAACGAATAATTTCTAAAAACGAAAGAAAAGCCCAGCTAATAACCACCAAAAACTTACTGTAACGACGCTCAAGCTTAGACACTGCGGAATAGTGGCGAAAATTAATTCCATGATTACGGTAATCTTCACGAACCTATTTCGCTGAAAATAAAGCATATTTCATCCAGTTTATAAAAATGTATTTATTTCTTGTTTACATTCTATCGTTATCGTATAAAGTTCAAAAAATATCCATACAATATTGAACGCGAATTTAGTACGGCAGCGAAGTAGAAAGAGAAAGTAGAGACTCAACGCCAAACTTATCGCCAAAAAGGACAGCTTTTCCACCAACATCGGCACCAGGGATGTGCGTAATTACGAAAAATTATTTTCGTAACTCGTAATTCGTAAATGGATTTAATTTTCGTAACTCGTAATTCGTAAATGGATTTAATTTTCGTAACTCGTAATTCGTAAATGGATTTAATTTTCGTAACTCGTAATTTTTAAAATTGTAATTTTTGCTGCCGAAAGTGCTTAATTTGCAAAAAAATTAGTAATTTAAATGCTCTTTTTTTGTTAACAACTGAACAATAATAACATTAAGAACATAATCATAAATAAACTCCAAAATAGATAATTCTAAGTTACCAAAAACTGTGTGTACGAATTTCCCGTTTCTTACGCGGCGCTTGCAAAATATGACTGAAGAGATGTATTTTCGACTGCCTTTACTTGTCGGACAATGACTATCTTTTCGTTCTCAAGTTCCTGTAAATTTTGGTATAATGATTTTTGAGATGAAATCTCAAAGATGCCGTGCTGTGAGCGTTGCCCCGTGATACTATTTTATCACAAGCCTTACATGTTACAACTTTATTAGACAAACGAAAATAACGGTTATACTTTGACATCTAAAAGTGACATAAACACAAACAAAAAAGAATGAAAAATACAAACACAACAGAACAAAAATTGATTGGCTAATTTTTTATCTTGAAATTTAGTCATTGAAAGAGCGCAAATTCAAATTTATTTCAATTTCCATTTTAAAATAGTTGGACAATTAAACTTCGCAAAGTCCAAAATACCTACACCAAAAACTCGTAATTACGAGCACTTTCTCGTAACTCGTAATTACGAGGCTAAAAACCTCGTAATTTCGTAACTCGTAATTCGTAATTCGTATTTACGCACAGCCCTGATCGGCACCGTACGATATTTCGGCTGCAAGCAATGGAAAACGATACAAGTATTTCCTTAAATGCTTATTGAATGAAGAAGTTTTGTAAACTTGAACTTTGTTATATACGGACATATTTGAATATTTGAATATGTGTCGGATATACAAAATATTTGTTGCGCCTTTATGTTCAATTGATTAATGCGAATCATTCATTCATTGTAATGTAAATTCTCGTATTGTGTTAAATAATAACCCGTATATATGTAATATTGACTTCTTACATACACAAAACACTTGGTAATTTAAACATCCTTTTTGCAATTTTTTAAATGGAATTCACAGTGAACACAAACCGTGATCAATGTCGACCGGCAATTCTTGTAGCGAAAAGGCGTACACCAAAGAAAATTATCGCCACATTCTCGCACAATATGAAATACGGTACGTATGGCAGCTGTTGACTCATTTCGGTGTGCAATTTTCCTTTGTGTGAGCTGTTGACTCATTTCGGTGTGCAATTTTCCTTTGTGTGAGCTGTAATTTATTTATTACATAATTTCATACATCCTCCATTTTGATGGGAGTTTATGTATACATCAGTGTTTTCCCTTTCTTCAAAAAATGAAATTGAACCGACAAAATGAACTTGAAAAAAGTTCAAGTCACCAATTCAAATCAATTTGAAAAAAAGTCAAATTCAAGACGCCAGTTCAAGTTAATTTGAAAAAAGTTCCAGTTCAAAATGCCAGTTCAACTTGAACTTTTCCATTTTAAAATCGTCGTATTCGTTGATTGGGAAACTTTATCAGCGAATTTCTTTTAAATTAACTAGAAATAGAAAATTTGCCAAAAATAATTAAATTGGAAGCCGTTGGTTCAAATTAATTTTGAAAAGTTCGAGTTGAATTGGTATTTTGAAT
>SAUE01000284.1:24665-36250 GCA_009724625.1 Deladenus siricidicola | reverse complement strand
CGAACTTTAGCATTAAAAAATCGCAAAAATTAAAGTAAACACAACGCCACTATCATCGTTTTGAACGCGGCGTGCGATAGAAAAAAGCGCGGGAAAGTCGAAATTTAACTTTAGCCAAAATTTGGAAACACTGAATCTGACATTTTTTCAAATTAACTTGAACTGGTGACTTGAATTTGAAAAGTTCAAATGAATTTCATTTGAACCGAAATGGGAAAACACTGAGTCACAGCACTGGTCGCTGTGACTCTTCGACTCGCGAGTCGAGATGAGTTATTTCAGAAAAAGTAACTGAGTCATACGAGTCATAAAAATTTTTCGACTCATTGAAATTGTGTAATACATATGTTGGTGACCCGCCATTTGCGGACGTGACATTTGCGGACGCACGCCGCGTTCAAAACGATGATAGTGGCGTTGTGTTTACTTTAATTTTTGCGATTTTTTAATGCTAAAGTTCNTCTCTCTCTCTCTCTCTCTCTCTCTCTCTCTCTCTCTCTCTCTCTCTCTCTCTCTCTCTCTCTCTCTCTCTCTCGCACTCCCTCTTTTTCTATTTCTTCGATTTTTGACGAAAATGACCCATGATTTTCATCCGCGATTCAAATTACCACGAGAAAAATTCGCGTGCTAATTTGGCAAAAATTCAAATGAAAGAACAATTGCTTTTTTCGCACTAATACAATTTTAATGTATAATACTATTTTAAATGTTTATACTACCAGAAATACAAACGTCTGGTATATTCATTAATTAATCGTCGTATATGAATATAAATTAGCCAGAGTTCATGTTAGCCTAAGTCAATCATGTTTTGTGTTGCTTATTTTCCAGCACAAATATTTGAGATTTGTATTTCTTATTTTTGTATTTTTTATTCTCTTATTTTATAGCGGAAACATTAAAAAAAAACATTTTTGATGAATTTGTGCGCAAATTTCGTAGAAAATTTTCTACGAAATTTTATTGTATTGGAAGTGCATGTAACCAATCTTCATTAGCTTTAGCTACGTTGGCAACTTAGGTCAGAGATTTTTTGTCGCTTGTTTTTAAGCAAAAATATTAGCAAAAATTGTTTTTCCTCCAGAGGCAATTTTTTCAAGAATTAAAGAAGAAAAAATGTCATTTGTTAGAAAAAGTTGTTATTTTTCTTTCTAATTGTTATTCTTTTTTAATTTTAATTAAAAAATATTCAAAAAATTACAAAGCCCTACACATTAATTGTTTATTCAATAATTACAAGAAAAGTTGGTTTATTTTAGTGTTGTTTCGTTTATACATATTATAATCATTTTATAACGCCTAAAATTGTGGGTTTCATCCTTTATCATCGTTTAGATCTCGTCGTCAGTGCAATTATCATTCTTGTACATATGGCTTAAGCTTTCATTAAAGCGATATCAAAAAGTTGCCAGAAATATTTTCAAAGTCTATTCATTATATGTATGTATTCAAGTAATATGTAATTTAATTTGATTTTTTTACCGTAGGCGAATCATATAACACAAAAAAATTAAAATAAAAAGAATGTTTTGGAATGAATATTGATAATATGTATGTATGGTATGTATATGTATATGTATGCATATATTGAAGATTGAAAAATGTAGCCAAAATAAAAAATCCAAAAATCGATTTCAAAAAATATTTCTTGAACAATATTAAACTGACACAAAAATTATTTTTCATATTATTTTAATTTACAATTCAAAAAAAATTTCAAAGAAGAAGATTTAATAACACAAAATTAAAAAATCCAGGCACAGAAAAGTTTCACGCAAGAGGTTTGGAAAAAGGTTTTGAAGCTTAGTAAAAAGTTCAGAAAAAAGGGGTTTAGAGTTCAAAGAAGAATTGGTTTAGAGGTCGCTTTGACTGAGGACCTCTTCTTCGTCGACGACGCTCCACGCGCATTCGCCCGACTGTTCCGCGCAAGACACCGCGTGCGAGCAGTTGGAGAAGTCGTCGTCGCTCGCCTCGGCCGTGCTCGAATCATTCGCATTCGCACGCTTATCAGTGGCGTTCGCGTGTTCGTTGGCGTCCTCATACTTTGACTCATTCTGATTCTCATCCTCATCAGTATCGTCCTCATCATCCTCACTCTCATCACTGTCATTGACGCTCTCAGACTCATTGTCCTCATTCTCGAGGACGAGCGCCTTCTTGAACTGCTCGAGCATCAACTTCACCTCGGTGGCGTGCTGTGCAAGGCGTTCTTCCAACTCTTTCGCCCACTTTTCGCGCATCGCGCTCATCAAAGCGTCAGCCTTAAAATCATAAATTTTTTCGTCAAAAAAAATTATAGAATTTTGCAAAAATTATAGAATTTTGCAAAAATTCTTGCAAAATTCTAAAAATTTTAATGAGAAAGAAAAGAGTTCATTACTCCTAAAAACATATACCATTTTCCTTGTGATTGCTTTAATTTGAATTCTTTTTGTAATAAATAATAGTAAAAAATGAGAACAGATAAAAAAAGGTAACAGTAAAAAGTGATTTTTCCATAGAATTATTTTTCAAAGTTTTTTTTAAATAAACGTAAAAAAAGAACAAAAATAAAACCTCGTGCTTAGCGGCGCACAAATCGCCGACGGTCTCTTCCATGGTCTCGTAGCGATCGTTGACGCGTTCCTCGATCACACAAAGCGTGTCCTGAAACTCTTCGCGCATCTGCTGCTTCATGCTGTCGCAGCCGTCCGAGTGCGAGCGCAGCTCCTTCACCAGCGCGTCCAACTGAACGTTCATCAAGCCCATTTGATCGGCGTAGTCGGTGCGGCCAGCAGCCATCGGCGTCAATTCGCGACGAAGTTGGTCGATTTTGGTGTTAGCTAACGCGATGGCCGTCTCCGTCGACGCGAGCGTGTCCTCAAGTTGGCCAACCTTGTCGGCCAGCGCCGAATCCACCGCCGCCGCGACCGGCGCGCTGGTCTTCTTCGGTGAGGAAATGTGACGCGTGACTCTTAAATTTCATTAAATTCCACTTTCAACTTTTAAATTTTAATTGAACGCTTCAGTTTTCAAATATAATGTTTATTGCTTTCAATAAAATTTTTGAAATATTTGAATAGAAAACATATTTTAGAAGTAGGTATTAAAAACACAAAAAAATTTCATATACATATAAAATTAAAATATCCCAAAAATTGAGACAAATTTATACCAACTTTTGTTTCATCTTACGCTTTTTGTGCATTCTATTTTTCAAAAAATCTCCAAAATAACTCACTTCATACCCGTTGGCTCGCTGACTTTAATGACGGCGGACAAGTGAATGGAGTTGTTGGAGACGAAGCCATTCGTCAGATTCTGAATTTCACCAATTACTTAAACTCTTTTTTCCAAACAAAAGAACAAAATGGAAAAAAAAAGCAAAACTGATTACATTATCTCTGCTCTAGACATGTAATTGATGGTATAAGAAATAGATAACGACCGTTATCTTATTGGATAAAAAGATAAATTATGTAAATATTCCAAAAATAACGTTCTGCTTTTTAATATTTAAAAAAAAATTCAAGTTTATGATGTAAATTTTGCGTCTTTTCGTAGCATAGTATGATCCTAAATATTTAAAAAAATCATATACATTTCTTCAGACTTAAAAAAACACGGAAAAGCTTAGAAATTGGAGAATTTTCTCCTTCAAATTTCATTTATACAAAAAAACCTACATCACAATTGGCGAAATTCTTGAAGCCCCAGGCCTTTCGCTTCGTGTGGAACTCCTTCGTGAACTTGTGCACCTTGTCCGCAACGTCCGCCTGCGCGGCGTGGATGGCGAAAGTGGCGCGCACCGTGCACTCGAAGTTCTCGCCCATGTCCGGCTCCATGCAGAACAGATACATTTCGAGGTCACGTGACGAGCGCGTCGCCGTCTTCACGCACTTTGAGTCGATGCGAATGCGCCACGGCAGGCCGCGAATATTCACCGGCTTACTGTAGACGATCTTCAGAAGATTAGTGTCCATGCTGACGAACTCGTCGAAGCGATTGATAACCACCGTAAACGTGCCAATCGACTTGAAATCGCCTAAATATTTCTTGTATTACATATTACTGTTACATGACGTTACTGTAATTAAAGTTGTAATATGGTATATTATTGCTGAGAACAAATTGTTTTGTAAGATTTGCCAAAAATTATTTGCTATAATACAGTAATATTAATGCATATGTATTGTGTATGTTTTGATTACAAACACAGAATGGAAAAACATTTCTTACCATCCTGAACGGGATCGTAGTGGACGTCGGTGAAATCTTTGGACATTTTTCTGATTGAAATCGAAAAAATTCGCACAAATAATACGCTAAAAAGTAATTTCGTAAAATACGTTGAACATTGTATTGCTCACAAACTTGAAAAAATGTTGCCATTATTGCTGATATTGGATGGGGTTCTGGTATTTTATGGGATATTTGAGAGAAGCGATAAGGAAGAGGTATAGTGAAAACGAAGTAAAACGTAATTATGGAAAATAGGGATTGACTTGTCGGGTACTCAACAACCTCCTTCTCAGAGCGCTCTCCCAGCAAAAAATCCAAAATATTGAGACACAAAAAAATTAAGACTCAAGAGAGACACAAGACACAAGAGCAAAATTGCATTAATACAATAATAAAAACGTAATAAATTCTCAAAAAATGAATAAATTTTCGGCACAAATTACTCTTTTATAATGTTAGTAATCAAAAATCGGCAAACTCAAATTGCAAATTTGATGAAAAACAAAAAAATTGATCAATAATGGCTTTATGAAAAATTTGAGAAATTATTTAAACAATTATTGTGTTCATAAGTTATCATTTGATTCAACATTTTTTGATTAACACGCGGATTACCGAACTAAACGTTCATTGAAACCACAGCCACAGATTACAAGACTATACAGAAATTTTGGATACAGTAGCTACCGTATTAGTTTTAACCAAAAATCTCTGGCTACGATAGCACAGTAGGACTCATCCGAGAACGTTACTTACTCTCTACGATAATATGTATTTTAATATTTAAAAAAAATTTCAACCATAAACCATTGGCTGTGGTAACAGTAAGACATAATTGAGTAACAATAACAAGTATACAATAACAGTAACAAGTACACAAAAATATTTTACTTTCGATCTCAAATATGGCATATCAAATGAAGAACTCGACCATCTCTGCATATATTATAACGTATAGCATTAATTTCACTTGTTTTGTTGAAAAAATTTATTTTTGTTTGACCCACACAGTAATGAAAAAACCAGATATTTTTCATACATACATATACATATGTGTTTTGTACATACATATGAGAAACATTCGTGTGAACTGTTATGAGTGAGAAATTAAGAAATGAATGAGAAAATCAATGGTGCCCTCGTCTTTAGCAAATGCCAAAGTTTTCATTTGTACTGATAATGTCAATGCAAATTTGCAATTTTTACAATCTTTGTTTTATTGCGTTTGTTTTTTGCTTAATTTAAAATACAAAACTAAGAAAAACAACAAATATGCAAAATTAGGTAATAATAACTTTATCAGAGTTATCCAGCAAGGGAAATTACAAAAACGAAAGAATTTCGACTATGGTAGAATAAATTCAAACATATGTATCAATATATTCCTTTCTCGAATTTTTTCATAAAAGCCAGGATTTGTGCTTGTTCAGCGTCGAAATCCTGTTCGAAAGCGAATGTGAGCGTCTCACTCCACGCCCATTCACAGCCAACCCGAAAATCTGAATGTAAAATAAAAAATAAAATTACCAGTAGTGATAGTTACAGTAATGTGTGTATATATACATATGTGTGAAAGGGAAGCGAAATGTGGAAAATATCGCTAACAAGACTTAAAAAACCGGCATTTTTTGCAAATTGTGTTTGTATAACAAAAAGTGGTAAAAGATGGAAATTTACTGGTTATTGTAAGATTCGTGTGCCGTATCGATGGTTATGCCATATCTGGTTATATAGCAAGGCTAACTACACTCACTATATGCGGATACATGGATATGCCAAAAACAGGTAGACAACAATATTGGGTCCACGCGATGTGTTATAGACTCAACAAAATCACCAAGTGTTTTTTTGCGTCTCCAGTTTTTAACTCACTTATTGTTGGAAACTTAAATATGATCGAATCTGTTCAACGTAGAATAACTGTAAGGCGATGCTTTAAGTCTCTGTGTGAAATACCCAATTATGAGGAGCGTGAGAGCTCTTTTGGGTCTTGAAAAATTAAAAAATAGATTTTTAAAAATTGATTTAGCTCATAAATTTAAATTAGGCCTGATTCAAAAAAATCCTAGAAATGGTTTTGATCTTTACTCCAAGTGACACTTAAGTGTGGTCGAGGTTCGGTTTACATTCCTGGATCCACCAATAGAGTTAGACTCTAGGATTTTGTTTAATATCAAATAATTTATGATTTGCTTTAATTTCATTGTCTATTCTAAAAGTTTAAAATTTTAGTTCATTTTTCCAAAAAGCCGAAGTTGCCTTTTTAAAATGGAATGACAAAACCATTCGTTGCTGGTGGGAAAAGTTCTTTGAAACAAGTAACGTCGTCCATAAGAAACCGAAGACTCAGAAGAAATGGGTTCGAACGGAACTGAGAATTGAAGAAGTTTTGGCCACATTCTTCGAGGACCCGTATACCAGCACTCGAAGTTTGGCCAGAAACGCAAGAATGCCCAATCACGACAGTCAATTCAACGGATATTGAAGGTGCTGTTTTGTGTTTATTTTTTGATGGTTTTTGTTTGTTTTTGCTGTTTTTTTCTTTGTTTGTTCATGTTTATCAATTACCAATTAATCACTAAACTTTGTGTTCATCCCACCTCGCAATTGGATTTTCTCGCAATTGCTGGTGATGCACAATACCCACCTCGCAATTGCTGGTGATGCACAATATTTTGGAAGGATTCTTTTTTCAGATGAAGTTCATTTTCACATCTACGGACACGTGAACCACCAAAACTTTCGTTTTTCGTCTAATGAAAATCCCCGATATCGTGAAGAACCACCCCACTCGCCGCGAATTACCGTATGGGCTGCAATCTTTGGTGTCGTCATTTTTTTCTAGTATAATAAATTTTTATAAATTATTTGGTGTTGAACAAAATCCTAGAGTCTGAGAATTCAGGGAAAAAAAAGAAGTTTGACATTTCAACAAAAATTAAAAAAGTTAGAGGTAATTCAAATTGCGCCATAAAGATGCGCCACCCTGTACACTGAATTGAACCCGAATATTTTATTTTGCCCAACTATGTATTGGTTCATTTAAATCTAGAATTGATAAACTAAATTTTGATTAGCTATTTTATGTTAAGTAATACAGCCTATTTTTTCTCTAAGCTTCTGTTTTTACTATTTATGAAAATGTTACTTCTTTAACTATGTTGTTGTTTGTTATTTATTTACTATTGTTATTGTTGCGTTTTACGTAAAATAAAATAAAGTGGGAGGCGTCCCAGCGAGGAAGGAGTTCTAGAGGGATTTCTTTCGTGAATTTTTTAGAAAATTCTTTTTTCCGATAATAATTTTTTGTATTTGTACCACTCTTCTATGAGTGTTACGCCCTGACCCCTCCCCGCGAGGCAAAAACGCTAAAGCCTCAAGCCCAAATGAGGGTGAATAAAACGCTTACAAAACACCTGCTTTCGACTATAGTCCTTTAGCAAGGCGTCGTGTACGTATTCAAAGCCATCGGATCCAATGAGCTTTCGCGAATGTGCAGCATGCGCCTTGCGCGGTAACGCACTCGCCTCACTACCGTACTCCACCCGTGTGTTTGTGGTATTTGCAGTGGTCAGCCAACTTATGATTATTTGATGTGGAATTCCTGCAAAGAATCAAAGAATCATACTGCAAAGATTATTTGACAAATATTAAATATTTTTTAAATAAAATAAAGGCCAAATTATGTTGAAATTTTATTTTTAATAAAAGTAATTTTGTGCTTGTTTTGTAATTTTTTTGACTTAATGGAAAAAAAAATATATATATATATGTATATATATATATATATATATATATATATATATATATTAGTATGTTAGTATATAAGTATGTATGTATAAAAAAAATATAAAAATAAAATATATTAGTATAAATAATATTATTATTAAATACAATCATACTTAGCCAATAATGCTAGCGTACCCGTTTGTGATATTTGAATTTTGCGCGGCCGTGCGTCATCGACGACGAGCGCCTCGTTGTATGGCACGAGATTGGCGCATATCGTTATGGCCAAACACAAACGCAACAAACGTGCTGGTGCATGAGTCATTTTTGAATGCACTTGAGCGTCGTGAATCCTGCAAAGTTTCCACGAATTTAACGTATCAAAAACCGATTCCTGTATTTACATAAATAAAACCAAAGTCGAAAATTGCTTATTGTACGTATGCATAACATTTTGTTTCGTTTTTTGAATCTCAATTCAAAATTTTTCATATTTTCTTTGTGCTCTGTTGGCTTCGCAGCTTTCATTTGGCTTTTAATTCATTAGCCTTTGCAGTCGAAATCATTCATGACTAGACAATTTCACATTGAGAATCCTGTCTTTGGAATTTGAATCCGAGGCTAATTCTGGCAACACCAGCCACATGCACATGCCAGATCAAAATACAAAAAACCCACAAAAAGCCGAACGTAAAATATTATAATCAAAATTGAATTATTTTTGTGGTTTTACGAATGAAAAATATTAAACTTTTATTATAAAAGAAAAAACATGTTTTACATTAAACAAACATGTTTTTCTTTCCGCTGGTTAAAATTTTTTATAAAATTTTGTCGCATTTTTTTCTTTTTGAAGCAAATTTTTGACTTTTGACAAAATGGGACGAAACAGTGGTGAATAAGATATTTTTAACACGAAAAAGTCGGCACCATCGTCATTAACTAAAGTACTTACTAAATTTGAAAATAGACAAAATATAATACATATTATTTTGTTTAAAAAAAGTTGTTTTTATTTAAACTTAAAATTAAACAAAATTGAAATTGAGTACAAAGCTCCCCTCCCCATGGCACAACTCGTCGCCAAAAAAAGTAACAACTCGCCACCACCAAATAAAGCTCTGCAAAGCGGAGACTCGCCTAAAAGCCAGTACTTCGAGGATTGCCTACTCCCCCCCCAACCATGCCAATAAAAATTCGAATTTTTTTAAATTTTTTATAGTGTTCACAAAATAATGAGAATAAAGCGCTTTTGAGTATATGTATGTATAATATGTGAAATTTGAAACATATTTAGAAACCTGAGTTAGGAGTATTTACAACTATCCTTTCCATTTTCTACCGTAAAAAATGCATGCGGCCTATAGGAAAAGATTCGTCTCAACGGGCGTAGACAATTTCCGATTCAATAAACTCTTTTCTCGTGAACGAACCTTTGACTCCTGGGTCAAAAACGTTTTCGAATTCAAGCCCCGGCGCTGACAAAATCAGCGATGCTAGATCACTTACACAAAAAGCCGAATGCAAAAATAGATGTCGCATAAAAAAATAAAAAAATGTTAAACTTTTATGTTATTCGTTTCGATATTCTCGCCAGGTTTACAAAATTTTTGTCGCGAGATTTTTTTCTTTTGAAGCAAATTTCCGATCTTTAACAAAATGGGACGAAATAGTGGTGAATAAGATATTTTTAACACGAAAAAGTCCGCACTTTCGTCATTAATCAAAGTACTTGTAAAAATATAATTTAGACATCATATTGTACATTGGTTAAGTTGTTTTTACATATCAAAAATGAACATAAACATTGACAATATATTTTAACACTGATTTCAAACCCTTCTCCGCATGCCAATCGGGGCCAAATTTAATTATTTTGTTGGCGTTTTTATTATAATTCATTTTTATTCAAATATTTTTATGTTTTTAACTTGGAGAATTTTTTTAAACAATTTTAGCTGTAAAGTACAAGAAAGTTGAAAGTTTGAAGGAAAAAAATCAACGCTGAGTGAGTTTAGCTGCGCCCATCGCCCAATTGCAGGCGTTGATCGCCGCGCTGAATTCCGGCAAATTTCTGGTCATGCCCACGACTCCCAGCAAGCCAGGTCTCTCCATCTAATTGCGGGGACGTTGTCATCATACTTCCTACGCTTTTCAGAGGCGTGAGACGATTGGTGCAAAACCGTTACGCACCTCTCGGCCAACGCAAACATCGGGCCCCGGGGTGGATCGATATACCCTTGGTTTATCTCTGGAACGCCATCTACTTTGAAACTTTGTTTACTTTGACATTGCTTCGATAATCTTTGTGTACCCCCCACCCCTCTCCGGTAATCATTGTGTACTTTCCTTGTGTACAGTAGGTGTAAGAAAAAATGCACCACCTACTAAAATTTTCTTTGCGAGCCCGTAACCTTTTTTGCACGCAAACTTTTTTCAAAGTGTAAATTGATTTTGGTGTAGTTTTTTGTACTGAATCCGAATTTTAAAACGCGGAGTTGATATCTTTCAAAATGACTTCACAGCAATGGGAATAACAAAAATACTTAAATTTTGGGGGTATCACAAAAAATTCCCTTCCTACAAAAAATGCACCACTAATAAATATTTACTTTAAAGCATGTCAAAGCGAAAGAAGTACGGAGGAGGATCAGTAATGGTTTGGGGTAATTTTTTCCCATTAAGTAATTTACGAGAAGTTGACACTTGTTTATTGAAATGCTTTACTCGAGATTGTGTTGGACCTCTAGTCGAAGGAAAGGCATAATGGATGCAAAAATGTACGAAGACCATTTGGCAACGACTATGAAGCTTCGCGCGGAAAGTGTTTGACGATATTTTGTTTATGCACGATCATGACCCCAAGCATAAATCGAAGCGATTAAGGCTAGAGCAGAATAACATCGAAACCATTGAACCCATTTAGAACCTTTGGGAGGAATTGGACCGTCGAGTTTATTCGAGGGAATTCACAAAAACTGATGACTTCATGAGAACCCATGAACAGGAGTAGAACAAGATTCTGTTGTATAATTTGATTGCGTTGGTCGACTCAATACTCCGACAATGCAAGACAGTGATTGGCGCGAAGGGTCTCGCCACGAAATATTAAAATTTACATCGTTATTTGTTTGATTTTGAGAAAAAAGTGAAGATATTTATTAGTGGTGCATTTTTTGTGACACCTCCAAAATTTCAGTACTTTTTGTTATTCCCATTGCTGTGAAGTCATTTTGAAAGATATCAACTCCGCGTTTTAAAATTCGGATTCAGCACAAAAAACTACACCAAAACCAATTTACACTTTGAAAAAAGTTTGCGTGCAAAAAAGGTTACGGGCTCGCAAAAAAAATTTTAGTAGGTGGTGCATTTTTTCTGACACCTACTGTACATTTTTAATGATTTTTTGGAAACCTAATGAATCAAAAGCTAAAAAATTCTATTAAACGATTTTACACATACATATATACGCTATATTTTGCTCGTCTGTAAATCTATTTTTCGGGCTGGAATGGTAGTGCGCGGCGGCTTCCGCGGCCGCAAAACCGTTCGACGCAACGAAACCACCGTTCACGTCCCAGACCAAAATTCTTAGAGCGGGGCGCAAAATTCTCACAATTTCGGAATTTTGCGCA
>SAUE01003051.1:71992-84889 GCA_009724625.1 Deladenus siricidicola | reverse complement strand
TTGCTAAGAAAAATCCTCAAAAAACGGCGTCCCACGTGGCAGAATACGCGATTACCGGTCCCTATTTGAACATTACGACGCCTACCGCTCGAAATATCCGTCGGTATATTCATTTTTTGTGTTTATCGTTAAAATATGATCCGTAATGTTTGATTTATGTCGAAATTTTTTATAACGTTTCGACGAATACCCTTGAACGTAACGAATACCATCCGCAAAGAATTTCGACTCATCTGATCACAATACTCTCCCAATCACCTACGCCAGAACTGGCATGTTCCTTCACAAAAAAAACAAAAAAAAAACTTTAAACAACGGCTCTTATCGGGTACCAACGGCTTTCGGGCGGGACGAAAAGCATTCAGATGAGCCCGGCTAAACATTACGGATCATATTTTAACGATAAACACAAAAAATAATGAATATACCGACAGATATTTCGAGCGGTACGCGTAGTAATGTTCAAATAGGGACCGGTAATCGCGTATTCTGCCACGTGGGACGCCGTTTTTTGAGGATTTTTCTTAGCAATACAAACAAGGATTCTTTCTTCAGCTGCTGTGGACGTATGACGATGGCCGCTTCCTTTTCGGCGTGCAGCAGAATCCGTATCCTTTCAATTCTTCCAAATGTGCTGCACCGCCGTATTGGATACGTAAAATCTCTCAGCTACTGCCCTTTTCGAGCAACCATTTTGAAGAGCTTTGATAATTCGACGTTTTATATCCTCATATAGCTGCATGCGATGCATTAAAGTGAAAAACACAACCTTTAACAAACGAAATTACAAGCGGTCTAATTTTTTTCCGCCCCAAAAATCGAAATATTTTCTAAAACGCCCAAAAAGTGCATAAAATTTTTTTTACGAAAAAATGGATTACGCCACCGGAATCAGCATAAAAAATGCTACAAAATAGGATAGAATAAAAAAAATTAATATCATTTTATCCCTAAAGCGTGTAGGCTTGAAACATTGTGGTCTAATTTTTTTCCGCTACTGTAGTTCAAGTGATTCAAATGAACTATTTGTCCAAATCACACCTCAGCGAAATAAGTTTTTTGACGGGAATATAAAAATATTACAAAATCAAGCTTTAATTAAAAATTTTGTGTTGTTGAAATTAGCTTTAGTTTTGGGAATGATTCATTTGAATCATGATTCAAATGAGTCGAATATGTCATGATTCATCCACGAAGTCACAGTCCTGTTTCCATCCCAAAATCTCCTACAAAGTATATTACTACACCAAAAATTGTAAAATTTTGATGGTAAAATTCGAAAATTACAAATTACGAAAATCATTTCTCATAATTACCGTCGGAAAACATCACACTTTCTGGTATTCTCCCTTAAACTTTATAACAAAATTCGCTACTGAAATAAAACATATGAATTAAGGCAATTTTCTCAACAATTACATTCACTATAAGTATAGTGTAAAGTTCTATTTAGGACATTATGATTAGTGTATTCTCAAAATCACTTCCATTCAGTTACAAAACAATTTCAAGTTGAATTTAGTTTACTTGGAATTTTTAAATATTCCACCAGTTGAGACGACACACAATTAAAACTTATAGACACCGGCGCTATCTGCGAAAGAAAAAGTGCGGGAAAGTGTAAATTCGACTTTAACTAAAATTTGGACACAGATTCGATATTCATTTTTGACGCTTATTCAAATTTGAATATTTAAACTTTTGCATTTCTGACTCAAAATTGACCATAATATATATTAAGGAATATTTCGGTGTGTAGAATTCAAATTCCAGTGGTTTTTGGGGCACTTCTTCAGTTTCCCCCAATTGAAAAAAAATAAAAGGAATCAGCCCAATTTAAATTTGATCCATTTTTATGGCGTTATGTGTAATGTTTTGATGACAATTTGTATAAGAATTTAATTTGTGTAAGACTTTCATGTGAAAAAAAATTACAGCAGGGGGGGGGAACTGAAGAAGTACCGTTTTTGGCTTCGATTATTCCTTGGAGTCGAAAATGAATATTTACTCTCCGCGAAACACGGGTAATGCAGAAGATTAGAATTTTAGAAATTTTTGACCTAAAAACGTGAACGTTTTTTCGATCAGTAAACACGCTGGGTTCACTTGGATCGGGCTGAAATTTTCACAAGGTTCCTCATTCGCGTTGTTATTAGGATCCCCAAAATTTCAGCCGGTCGGATTGATAGAACCAAACTTTATTAGGCAAGACCTTTCCCTGTGCGAAATTTTTGTGAATACATTCGGAAAAATCGCGCGCAAGCGAAAAATTTTTTGAAAATTAGATTAAAATACGCATTTTCCGAGCACCTGGGCTCCCTATTTTTGAACTCAAAAATTCACTTTTCACTCACCGCGCCACTATTGCTCCCCCTTGCGCCACCCCCTCCTTTCCCCTGCGGCACCCCACCTCCCCACGCCCGAAACCTGCGCCACCCCCTCCCAAACAGCCAATTTTGGACATGTAATTATTATATTCAGGAAAAGATATTTTGAGAATACCGCTTATCATTAAAACGAATAAATGTTGGATGTTATTGCGTCTCGGTGGTAGGTGGAATGGGCAAAGTTGGCTTGAAGCCCAACGTGTCGAACTTAAAGCGCCAATAAGCTACCACCATTCGATCCCACATTGAACTAAAGTCTTCTACAGCTGGACGCACATCTAAGTGTGTAAAGAGCTTAGATTTCGGATCGACCTCACCCGCATCGTAATAATCGATAACATATCTCACCTGGAAAAAAGCTCCAATGAGAAATTTTTTAATGATTTATGTAGTACCAAAAAGCTCTTCAAAAGCATCCCAAAAACACAATTAACGGTAACATCAGCAAGCTCAAATGAAATCTTCATTTTCATCAACGATTTCTAGACTAATTTGGTGAGCTGATTCCGAATTTGAAAGAATTTTTTCAAATTTGTCGAGATAAACTCAAAATTGCTGTCGAGATAAAGCCATTCAAATTTTTCAGAACCACACGCTATAATTTGAAGAAAAAATTTTTTGTTCAGATTTAAATAAATAAACTTGCCTAAGACAGGCTACGAAACTTGGTTTGTGCGGCATTCCAACACGGTTTCAATTTGAATTCCTTTCAATTCGAAAAAACCTTGTTCTCCCCGTGGTTATGAAAATTTTGAATGGCTATATCTCGGAGCTTTTTGAATCCGCCAAAAAATTCTTTCGAGATCGGAATCAGTCCACCAAATAGGCCTAGAAAAAAGATTTAACTATTAAAACAATCCCCATCAAGTTTTTTTGAACTCCCTATTAAACAAAAACTTGAAAAATGAAAAAATCGCTTGTTCCAATGTAAATTTGAATTTCGCGATATCAAAAAATTTGAAAATTTAAGCTTTTGCCTAAAATTCAAAAATAAGGACAATGTTTAAATTTAAAAAATTAAATGTTAAAATAAAGTATTACGTTTCTAAACTAGTCCTTAGTCACACCAAGAAGTACTTATGCTGTTAGTGCCGTGGGAAAAGGATAATATTGTGATCGGCGCACATAATTACCCCGGAAGATTATAAAACTGAGAGAAAATGAAAAATACTTGACCGTTGGTTTCAAAAAATTCGTCATAAAAAACTAACATCTTTTTGTCCGCAGCGGTCAACAATCCAATCGTGCCTATCGAAAGGCAATTGATATCTAAAACTTATATGGAAATAAATTATATAAAATCAGAACTGTTTAAATTTTTAAGCACTTTTTAATGGTGTCCCACCATCTGCATACGGGAGCGGGAAGATCAAGAAAAATTTTTTTGTGGGATGTTCATCTTTTTAT
Organism: Deladenus siricidicola; assembly: GCA_009724625.1. Classification (NCBI taxonomy): domain Eukaryota; kingdom Metazoa; phylum Nematoda; class Chromadorea; order Rhabditida; family Sphaerulariidae; genus Deladenus; species Deladenus siricidicola. The sequence continues at coordinate 81,095 of SAUE01003051.1, read as the reverse complement.
CAATTTTAATCGCTCATATCCCGGCTCCTCTCCCTCTGAATATGTTTTGCCTTTCGTTTGGTTCTACACTCAATTCTACACTTTGTTGCATAATTTTACGCGCCCCCCCCGCCAAAAAAATGAGGATTTAAAAAAATGAGAAAGGCTACTGTAAAATTAACTTTACTAGACTTTTTGCTATGCCAAAAAAATAATTTTCGTACAAAATGATGATGGTTCGTTGCGTTTTACGTTCAAAAATCGGAAAAAACCGATATTTGCCCATTGCAAAAGTATACGCGCCCCTTGGAATTTTTTACCTACCAATACCAATAACCAAATTTTGGCCTTCCCGCGTCGTTTTTATGGAATTTCGTTCATTTTAACACGATAACGCGCCCATCCACGCCCACGAGTGTACCGCAGACTAGTTACAGCAACGGCTCATGGTTGTTATGAAGTGGCCGGCTTGTTTTCCTAACCTAATTGCAATCCGATAGAAAATCGATGGGGGATTCTCGCCCGTCGCTTTGATGCCGAAAATCGTCAATTTCGATCGATTGCGAGACCAAACGGCGCTATTTTAGAGACTTGGGAGAGCATCGAACTTCAGGCACAACAGAAGCTAATCGATAGTACGAAAAATCGCACTTTTACAGTAGTTCAAATAAATAGCGGCCTTACTGGATACTAATAATTGTTTTTTTCTTGTTAGAATGTTTCAGTTTTGTAAGTTAATGTTACGGATTTTGGCTAATAAATTAAAAAATTCCAAGGGGCGCGTATACTTTTGCAACGGGCAAATATCGGTTTTTTTTTCGATTTTTGAGCGTAAAACGCAACGAACCATCACCATTTTGTACAAAAATTATTTTTTTGGCATGGCAAAAAGGCTAATAAAGTTCATTTTATAGTAGCCTTTCTCATTTTTTGGGGGGAGGGGGGCGTATAATTATGTATAAAAAAAGAGTGTATAAAAAATGAGTGTATAATTTGAAGAGGGGGCATGGCCTCACAAAGATCATTGCCCAAAACCTCAGAATTTTTTCGCTAATCGAACTCAATTTCAAATTTTAATATATAGTTCAATTATTTAAGCAATCGCGAAAATATTTCCATCAATGCAGTATGTTAACCAGAGGCGTAACCAGCAGGCAGCGACGACTATGTAGCACCCCCTCCCGAAAATCCTAATGTAAAAACAATTTTTTATCCATTCGTTCTCCCCAGGAATTTTTTTCTGCCTACGTCCCGATCAGGGCTGGGCGTAATTACGGATTAGAAATTACGGTGTTTTTGACCCTGTAATTACGAATTACGAAAAAGTGCCCGTAATTACGGTTTTTTGGTGTAGATCAGGGATGAGACCAGAAAATCATATACAATTTCATTGCAAGATTTAAGATTTTTGAAAGAAATTTGAAATAACTTTTGACAAAAGTGCACCAAATAAAATGCCATTTTCGAAAAAATGGCCCATTTTTCGAAAATCGAAAGGCTATCGAAAGGAAAAAATGAAAATCGAAAAAAAACGAAAATCGAAAGGAAAAAACACCGAAAATCGACAATTTTCTCATCCCTGGTGTAGATACATATTTTCGGCCTTTTCTGAAAAAATTTATCAGAAATTTATGGAAATTTCCAGAATTCCGTGAAAAATTTTTCAAACTTATCTCTAGAGAGACTTTTTTCTGGAAAAGGTATTTTTGCGTATTTTCAAAAGAATATTAAAAACTGGATTTTTTTGGTTAAATTTTTTGATAGTAAATTATGAAATTACGAACTTTTTCTGAGTCCGTAATTACGAATTACGAAAATTATTTCGAATTACGGTCCCAATGTAAATAATAAAAAATCTATAAACATACCCAAGCCAAGACCGAATTCGCGCGCGAGGAGATTTTTTTTTCGCATCTCCTTTGAAACTTTTTAACTTCGGACAGTCACAATCTCTTAAATTAAAAAAACAAATTCCATCATCAAATAATATTATTATTATTGGCAATATGAAGGAGATTGTAACGCTGACCAGTGAATATATAAAATTTAACTGTAAAAATATTGGGTTGGTCCATAAAGTTTGCATCTGCTTTTTGGGTGTTTCAAAATAATTCGCTGTGCACGGTGCGCCAATGAGTGAAACCATTTTCTGTTTCTCTGCACTCTCTCGCCTCTTTTTTGAAAATGCTCTAACTCAGCGTGGGGTGCACCGATTTGGACCAACTTTTTTTGAAAAAATTTAACATACTTTCTGATGCAGATTCTGAATTTTTTTTCTAATTTTTTTACATATTTCTCAGTACTCAGTTCCGGGGGGTGGAATTGAGATACTGACGTCAGATTTAGAATCAGCGGAGCAAAAAACCCTAATCTGAGTAAAAATTTCGACAATTCCAAAGGTGGCCGCACGACTCATCATTTGCACAACTCATCACATGCACCACTCATCATGTATATCAATTTTTCATATTTAATTTTTATTTTTAAATAAAAATTTCAAAAATATTTTCCAGTCAAACTCAAAAAAATTGCATGCAATAAGCAATAATAATATATAAAAAATAATTGCCACAAAAAATTTATTTCAATTTTAACAAAATTTTTGTATTCTACTATGTAGTAGCCTGTATTTGAATTTTTAAATGTAATTTTTTTAATTTTTATAGAACGTTGCATTTTTTGGAACACTCAAATAATTTATATATTTCACTTTTATTTGAACTTCAATTTTAAACTTCATTGTTTATTAAAAAGAATAATAACATTTAAAGCCAAAAAGATCAGAATCTTTTTTAGTTTTGGTTTCGAAGTACCTCGTCTTTACACACATACTAGTTTACGACTTTTACTGATCTCAACTTTTACTGTTTTAATTATATTGATTAAATTGAAATTTCACAAATAATTTTTTTGCAGTAATTACTTTTTACGTTTTCATCCACCAAGACAACGCCAAACCCCATACGGCATAACTGACGGAGGCAAGAATCGAGGAATTGGGCTGGACGAAAATCAATCAACCACCGTATAGCCCCGGACATTGCTCCATCCGACTATATGTTGGTGGATTACTTCCTCCGTGGTTAACCGAAGATGGTCAGGTCAAAGCGGCACTCGGCAACTCTTCAGGTCAGAACCCACCAAATTCCACACCGATGAAATCCGCTCTTGCGCGAAAAGTGGAAGAAAATAATCGCAAACAACGGCATTTGTTTCAATTGAATCTGCTTTGTTTTGTTGTAATATTCATTTTTTTGAAAAATAAACTTTATGCTAAATTTATGGACCAACCCAATAGTAAATGTTTGCTAAATTTTCACCCCAATTTCTGCCGCTTTTTTGTTGTCTGACAGAAAACATGTCAGCATTCTGTAAAATTTAAAAAAAACGTAAAAAAATTTTAGATCATTCCTGAAGTCATAAAAATTGAAAGGATTCTTTTACAAAAAAATGAATAAAAAAAGCTCGTTATGCATATGCAACGCTGTTCATAATTATACATACTTGAATTAACTTACGGATGCAGAAGATTCTCCCATTTCAAAACTTCGCGCCAAGCAAATTCATTGTTAGCGTTATGAATTTTAATAATATTATCCATATCCTTTTGGGAAAGCTGATCGTCCCTCCATCTCCAACCTTTAAAATTAATTTTTGCAATTGCACGTTTATTAAAAATAATTGAAAGTTATGTAATTCCTCGCAAAAAACTTCATTTCTTTTTTTTTAATTCTCGATCATACTCAGGGAAGAGAGGGTCGGGACCACCCCCCCCCCCAATCGCGCCGCACGGGAGTCAAAAATAAGAAACCATCGCGCAAAATGGCCGAAGACTAAAAAATGACCAAAGGGTAAACCAAGATAAAAAAACTTTTGGGCGGGAGAAATAGAAAAGAAAAATATATTTTTTTAATATGATTTTCCTTATAAAAAAACCATCGCGCGATGAATTTGCACAATGGTTTTGCGCGATTTCTTCAATTTTGGACCCCCCCCCCTCCTTGCCAAAGTATGTTCTCGATGAAAAGTTCTCCTCACCAAGAATGTTTTTCTTGAACCAAATTAATGTTATGATTTTTTTTCAAATTTTTCCAATCGCTGTTATAGTCAGAATTTTTATTATTTTACGCGCGTATTGGTCGAAATTATGACAAAAATGTCATAAGCAGAATGATTGACATTTTGTTTTGAATGAATTTCGAAAATTTAATTTGCAGACAAATTTTTCATAAATTAGCAAATTAACTTAATTTTTAATTAGCTATTCGCTGACATATCGATTGCCCTCGTTGATGGGATACTCGGGAAATACAAAAAAGCGCGGGAAAGTCGAAATTTGACTTTAGCCAAAACTTGGAATTACTCAAAAAACAAAACGCCAAACGTCGTGTTCAGATGTACTACACGCGCAAAAAATAAAAATTCGGGTTATAAAAAAGCAATTTTTGAGGATATCTGCAAAAAACAAGAAAAAGAATACCTTTTTTTAGCATCGCATTCCAAAACATTTGAGCTGATGGATATTCCCAAGTTTCTCCCGTCTTTTCAGCTTTCGGAATTGTCGACCTTTCACGATGCGTAGAAAGAGGAAATGGCTGTCCATCTGACGGCCTTTGGTTTGGCGGAGGCATCTAATGCGTGTGTTATTTGCTTATATAAAATTCTGTTATTTGCTTATATCACATTCTATTTTAAACGTAAAAACCATACTTCGGCAAGGAGTCCAAAAAATTTTTGCGCGATGGTACAAATTTTCAAACGATCATATCTCGGAGAAAAATGAGTGTTTTGGAACGCTCGCAATGAGCTTCTTTAAATATATCACTTCAATAAAAATAAAAATAAATTTTATTGAAAAAGTCAAACAAAAAATTTTTCGCGCGCAGGCGCAATTTTTTTAAAGGAGAGATTTCATTTATTTTTCCATGCGCCAAACTTTTTTTTACCATCGAATGCCATGTAACTGAATAAAACGGGAATCATAAAAATCGAACATCATAAAAATCTTTTTTCGAAAAATGTCGAAGTTCCGCGAATATCCAACCAAACGTGCTCCAACTTGCACAATGTGTTAGTACTAATTTATGATAAAATTTCAGCCGGATCCGTGGCATCGGGATTTTCGAAGTGAAATTTTTTAATCAATTTGGTCCAAAATTAGAAAATGTGCAAGACTACAGAATAGAGCCCGTCGATTTTAGCGACACAGATGGTGTCATTCGAATAGTCTCGTTGAGAGGATTCAGAAAATATATAAATTTGTACCCCGAAATAAACCACTGAACTTACCAAAACCAAAAGGTTGGATCAAGGTAGTTCAAAGCACCATAAGGAGAATCAACATTTTTGAGCGAAAATAATTTTGCGAATGGGGACTGTTTTACACATATGAAATATCATTCAAATGCTAATGATACAGAATCCAGATAACCAATCAATTTTTTTCGGAAATGCAAAACATGTGGAAATGCAAAACCATGTTGATTTTCTACTCTTCAAAGGTTTGCAAACCACAGGGTAGTGCAGGTTTAAGAAAACATCTAAACCATTTTTTTCATATTCGTAATGCCACAAAAATGCCACAAATGCCACAGGCAATGCCACAAAAATGCATTTCCGTAGTTTTTCAATCGATTTTTGTGGATCCGAAAAATTTTACTACCTTGGTCCCCCCTTTGGTTTTAGTAAGTTCAAAAAACTTCTCAGTGGTTTATTTCAGGGGTACAAATGTATATATTTTCTGAATCCTCTCGACGAGACCTTTCGAAGGATACCATTAAGGTCGACGGTCTCTATTCTGTAATCTTGCCTAGAAAATCTTTTAATGGAAAAAACCATCCCGCAAAACTTTTTTGCGGTATGGATTTTTAAAATTGTTCGCGGGTTGAATTATTAAAAGAAAAGACCATCCAGCACAACAAATTGCGGCTTGAATTTTGCATTTTTCCCTTTCTTTCTTCCAGCTGCCATTTTTTTACTTTGCTGCCCTGTTTGGTCACTTTTTTTCGCTTCCTGAGATTTTGCGGGATGGAGTGGGGAAGATGATCCCCCTTGCCCTGGTATGATTATTTTTATTTTAGAAAGTAAAAAATTCGGATAACGAATTTTTTCAATTCGAATCAGATTAGGAAAAAAATTACGAATTGAACATTTCAATTCCGCACGACCTGTTTGAAAAAAGTTGTTGGAAAGAGACAAATGTATTAAAAGAAATGGAACAAGTGGAGTTTAGCTCCACACTCCAAAGTGACTTTTTCAACAGTTTTAAGCGTGAAATATCTAGAAAGTAACGATTCAGCAAAAATAGCAGACCGGAAAGAACACTAAAGTCTTCGATCTACTATTTATGCAAAATCCTAACTTTTTTTTTCAGACTCAAATCATTCACATTAAGTCGTATTACGCGCAACGGTACGGTACGTTTTGTCGCCGCCGTTTTGTCGTCAGGACGTTTTTCGGATTTTTGATTATTTTCCATTCTGCTTTCAGCAAATTTAATAGCCTACTGGTTCGGGTGGTGAGGGCCTAAGGCTCAAAGCTCCGCATAGCCTTGGCAAGAACCTAAGTCATAGCCTTGGTGAGTAGCCTATTGGTTCGGATGGTGAGGGCCTAAGCCTAAGGCCTTTTTGAATTTAAAAAATTGCGCAGTGAAACCGTTTACAAATAGGAAATTTGGGGAATAGAATGCGCTGTAATAAATTTAGAATTATGGCGACAAAACGTCCCGGCGACAAAACGTCCCAGCGACAAATCGGTGGCGACAAAACGTCCTGCTCCGACTGACGAGAACGGACCCGACCACTCACTGAAGACGAACAAAAGAGGCTGAATCAAAAACACATGCAATTACAAGTTGCAAAGCAAGATCTTTTTCCAAACTGGGGCATCTTGTCTTGGAAATGTGAAGCTAAACTACACTTATACCAATATCTAATTTCTTTGAAATTTTAAGAAACGCTCACTCAGGGCTTTTTAGGAAATAATGAGTGTTTGGGAAAAGTTCATGAACTTTTTCACTATCGTTCGGAGCCCACCAAACCCTTCGAGTCTCAACATTGCCTCGAACTATGCCCGCAAGCAAAATTCATCGTCAAAAATTTGCGTAAAAAATGAAGTTTGGTGAACCCAAATAAGCTTCTTTTCATGAACTAAATAAGTTTTTTGCATAGAAATTTTTCCATTTCTTTTTTTCCAGTTCTTCATAACATTTTTCGTTTTTCTAGTCAATACTTTTTATTCTATGTTGAACTTTTTAGTTCTTCAAAAACATTTTTTATGAAAAAACAAAACTATTTTTTTATCTGAAAAAAGTTCCTATCTCGCAAAAACTTTTTCCAATGACTGAAAATAATAATAATTAAAAATTACCGCATTCAATGGATTTATATCGTCGTTGGCAAAAGCACATCGGCTGGCTTTTGAATCATTGCTTACGGTACACGATTCAGAAACTGGACATTGCGAGCTCATCTGGAAAACACTTAAACATCTAATGTACTTCTACTTTAGAATAAACCGCACATTACCTCCCAACGCCAAAAAAGTTTTTTTGATGTTTTCCAACCAGGGAGCGTCAAATATAATCAAAAAAAAAACATTTTTAAAACTTTGTGCTTAAAATTAGCTTAAATTCAAAATTTTTTGAATTTTTAAGCACTGCTTATGCAAAGCATGCTTAAATTTGAACTTTTAAGCTAAAATGTCTTAAATTTTGATGCCGCGAAATTCAAATCTGAATTCGAAGGTCGTTTTTATACAGAAAGACCAAATCGTCGAATTTTGTGCACAAGATTTTTGATAAATTCAGATTTGAATTTTTTTAAAACTTGACGTTTTTTATAAAAGTGGACCTATGGTTTTGCACAACAAATAAAGTCGATGTCACCGATTCGGCTGAAATTCTACCAAAAGTTATATTGATATCCAACTAAGAAAACCTGTTATACACGAAAACCGATTAAAATTTAGGGGTCGCCGACAGAAAATCTCTCAAAAAACACCTTTATCGGTCTAGCTGGTCTATTATTTGCGCCATTAGAAAGAGCACTAAAAACTGCTTCGTAAATGGTATCCTCCGAGTGGGTGGAAATCCTCCGAGTGGGTGTACGTCGTCAAATAAGCTAACAAAAACAAAAAATCGTTAATTTCCGTCACACAGAGAAACTGATTATGACGTCACAATAACAAACTATCGTCTATAAGAAAAATATGCAGTTTTTGAGCTCTTTCCGATATGACTATTCATTTTTTTGTTGTGAAAACCATAGGTCCACTTTTAGAAAAACGGGATAATTGGGACCACGGCCGTTTTGCACATTCCATATGTCATTCGAATGGTAATGATGCACAAATACCAGATATCCAATCAATTTTTTTCGGAAACGGAAAATATGTTCATTTTCCAACCCGCAACCGTCAGAAATTCACAGGTAGCATGATTTTAAGGAAATACCAAAATTTTATTTTTCCCCGAAATCGCTGAAACATAAATGATGTATTTTTAAGGCCACAAAATACATTTCCATAGTATTTTCATCGATTTTTAAGGATTTCAAACGATTCAAACGAAACAAACGAAAAGAAAAAATAAATTTTCTGATATTTTCTTAAAACTTTTCTGATATTTTCTTAACCCTGTGAATTTCCGACCGTGTTGGAAAATCAACATATTCTGGAAAAAAATGATTGGATTTCTGGAATCTGTGCATCATCAGTGTTCGAATGACATATGAAATATGCAAAGCGGTCGTGGTCCCACATTCGCCAATTTAGCAGAAAAAACGACTTTTAAGTTTTAAAAAATTTTCGATTCTAATTTTCATTTGTATGTATATGTCTTTCATTTCAATTTTATTGTTTTCAATCAATCGAATCAAAAACGATCAGACTAGGCCTTGGCCTGCCGCGAACAGTGCAGCGGCAGGCTAAGGACTAGTACTAACGCATTAGAGTCGCTCATTTATTCATTCCGCAAAAAAAGGCGGTTCAAATCAACGCCGCTTTGTGGCGTTGCATTTTGCGGCAAAAGTTTAGTTCAAAATTTCATTTCCAAATAATTTTTCTTTTCTCCTCACAATTCAAGGATAAAGCCTAGTTTACCCCCCCCCCCCAGAATTCCGAAAGT
>SAUE01000283.1:101064-121859 GCA_009724625.1 Deladenus siricidicola | reverse complement strand
AGCCGATAAGAACAGATACTACACTTTGATCTTAGCCAAGAGGCCGAGAAGCGATACTGGAAGCCGGTAAAAATGGATAAATACCCGTCCGGGAATGTGGATCCACGATAGGTTTGAGTGGAATGCAGAGAAGACATAAAATGCACACTACCTCGCATCTACTTCGTTGTCTCTTATTGTTCTCTTTTTGCGTTTTTTCGTTGCATTTCTTTTTTCTTTTCTTTCTATTAAAATTTTTATGTCATTTTTTTCATGTTCTTTCTTATTTTTTGCTAGTTCATGTTTTTTGTTAGATTTTCATAAATTTTCAAATTACTGAGTTGTGGAAGTTTTTTTTGTTGCAACACTTATTATTGCATTTCATAAATAAATTTTTAAAAATCAATATCTTGTTAAATTCAGATTATGAAAAGAACAATAATATTATTTTGTTGGTTAAAATTTACTTTTCAAAGTATTAGGTTGTTCGGAAAATTCTTGCGCGTTTTTAATCTCGTTTTTCTTTTATTGTTTTCTTTTTTTTGCGAACCCCGCTAAGATATGTAGATAGATGAATCCAAAGCGGAGCTTCGACAATTTTAAATGAAGAACCCTAAATCAAAATTTCGCATTACAGTATTTAAAAAACTATGGTGTATTACTGTATTGTCGAAAATTTCAAAAAATTAGATACAGTCGGTACCTGTATGAAATATATTTGGACCGTAATTTACGTGTTTGTGGATAAAATATTATAGGAAATACGGTAGATTACCGTACTTTTCTTTAATTTTTTATGAATGTAAAAAATACCGTAATCAAATTGTATTACCATTAAACAAAAATTTTAATTCTCTGTTAAAAATTACAATAAGTTACCCTTTAACGCTGCCTTGAATACAGCGAAAAAACGAAATTAAAAAAATACGCTATTCGCATAACCTAATACAATAAATTACAGTTAAATTAATTATTAAATTTTAAGAATACTGGGGATGGGTAATACTACTTATAATAATAATATTTATTACGCAAGCGCAACATAACAACAATAACAACAGAAATAAATAAATTATTGAGTTCGCAACCGGCAAGAAAAGGAAAATACGACTAGTAATGAGTGATTACTTTCAGATCAAATTTCAGTAGCTCTGACTTAAAACTTTCTATCGTATTAGCTAATTAGTTTTTTCCCCCGAGAAGAGGATCAGGCACAATTTCGCCATTGCGAATCACCAAAGCACGCGTTCCATTTGCACAACCAGCGTCGGCGTTCGCCTTACGACAATTTTGACGCAATGCAAAGTCAGCATTGCGTTGTTCCTTAGTAAGACTAGGACGAACGTAAATGCCTTTGAAAGTGGTAGAATTTTTTAGATTCTTTGCATTGCGCAGAAATTTCTTAATTTTTTAGATTCTTTGCATTGCGCAGAAATTTCTTATGATATTATAATATGTATGTTAGTTGGAAATGGAGCCAATTTGAAATAATTGAAAAACAAACTTATAATTTGACGCTGTAGTGCAAGGGTAAGACGCAAAAATTTCATATGCGAAAATCGTAAATTTTTGTTCAAAAAAGCCGCAAAATTTATGACTTCTGTAAAGCACAAAAATTATTTTGAAATCCATACAACTTTTAATTCCTAACGCAAAATCTTCCAATTTGGAAGATTCAAAAAAAGATCCGCTCAGCCAGCGACATCCCCACGGCCAAACCCCCGAAAGGGTTTGGCCACGGTCCTCAACGCCGAAGAGCTCCTATTGGGGCTCGACGACGAGCTTCACGCTCAGAGGATGCCACCACGACTCATCATCGCGGATGTAAGGGTGGCCCAAGAGTTGCCTCATGAGCAGAAACACACTACAGAAATGATCCTGTGAAGTATGATTTCGAAGAAGCCGTATTATTTTGGCATTTTATGCAAACGCAATTGCGAATCCGCAATAGGTTTGAGCGTTCTGCAGAGAAAGCAGACGGTAGTGCACTTTTTCCTTCTCTCTGATCTTTTCGCTTTCTTTCTCTTGCACTTTTTTTTTACACGTACACAAATGAAAAAGGAAGCAAACGTGAATAAACCAACGATTTTTTGGAAAGGAAAATGTCTGCTTTTTTATGTGTTTTCTTTATGCATACATACATTTTGTAGATTTATTGAAATATTTGTATTTGTTTTATAATTTTTTTTGCGAATTATTTACCCGAAAGATATGCACGTAAAAATGTATACAAATATTCTTTTTGTAGATATAATTTTACGTTTTCCAAAAAAACTTTTTTCAGTTTTGAATTTTCTACAGGCAAGTATTAACTCCGCAAAGTCGGAAAAATTTAAATATTTTTTACGTTTTTTACCATAGCTTAGCCCCCCCCCACCAAAAAAACATATGTAACGCTCTTTCAAATTCAGAAGTTTTGCAAATTATTTTAATGGAACGAATTATATACAATTTATTATTTGTTTACATATTTCGGGCATTACTCATCACACATTTTTTCGTAACCTCTCGCAAAATCAAAATTCTTTAAGTATGTATGATTGAAAATAGGCTTTTATATGAATATTTATGATGTGAGTGAAAACTTATCTTCCTTCATCAGTCATTTAATTTAGATTTTGTTTTGTATTGGATTTTCAAATTTTAATTTTCTACTTTTTAAATTTATATTAAATTTACAATGAGCTTCTTCAACAATTATGTATGTTTCAATTCGATTAGCTTCGATTGTCTAATAATGTCTCAATTTCGTTAAATTTTGTTTGCTTCAAATATCTTTTCAGCATTTTTTCCTATAATTTATTTAGTTTTTAGTTAATTTTTAGACTTTTTTCGCCAATTAAAACCAAAAAGCATTTTGAATGCTTACATGAAGACATCGAATTTTGAGCCAATTTTAATGCTTCAAATTAACATTATTTTCTTAATTTTAATTTTATTATATTCTTATGCGTGAGTCTCCACGTTGGGTTTCGTCTTTTGAGTTTTTAGCGCTTTTAGCGCAAAATTTTCAAATTATTTCTTCTCGCTTTTTTTCGCTTTTTCGTTTGTTCCATTTGAATTGGTTTTTCCGTTGATTCGATTGTACGTATGTATGTATATGTACATAGAAAGAGGCGAACAGCAATGAAACGCAGTAATTGCTGCGCTGTGGGTCAGCGCAGAAACCAGAAGTATGGGGTGCCGTGGGTAAATTGTGCACGAATTGTGAGTTTTTAAAAATTGATTTTTTACTTTTATTCAATTCCCAATTTATTAATAATTTTAATAAATGTTTTTCCCTTTATCCGACCCCAACAACTTTTTCAGATTTTTTTTGGTTTTTTACACGAGAAATTCAATGGTTTATATTGTTTTTTATTATTTTTACATTCAAAAACAACTCAAAAAGTAAAAATAAATATATAAATATGAATTCCCCTTCTCAGAAAACCAAAACAACTTTTTAGTATTGTGGTCGGATAACAGAAAAGAACTACACAAAAGTTATGTTATAAAATAGACAACTTTTGCCTGTTCCCTTTTGCCTGTATGTTCCCTATTCCCCGATTTTGGAGAAATGAGCTGTCCCCAGCACTATCCAATCCGCAACCAGGGCTGGGCGTATTTTACGAATTACGTATTTGCGAAAAGTGCTCATTATTCAATTCTGTTTTTGGAGTAGGCATTTTCGGCTTTTTCTAAAAAAAGTCATTACAAAATCCGCTAAAATTTCAATAATTCCAAGACAAAATTTTCAAATTTTTCTTTAGCTCTGGGCCTTTTTCAGCCAAAAAAAGTCTTTTGTGCCTGTTCTGAATATAAAAATTGGATTTTTTTTCGTTAAATTTTTTGATAGTCAATTACGAATTTACGAATAACGAAAATAATTTCGAATTACGGTTATGAAAAAATAATCATTTTTGGTAATTATACCGATTCCTAAGTAGAAAACATTTCACTTTCATCAACAGCAGTGCAAGGGTTAGCGAACGAACACATGGGTGAAAGAGATTATATTTTTCATTTTTTTTCGGATTTAAATCCGGAAATTAGCGATCTTTTGGACGGGGAGGGGGGGGNGGGGGGGGAGGGCTTTGTTTAAAATTAATGCTATAAAATCCCTTTTTATTTATTTTTTCTAAATTGTTCCGTCATTTTAGTCGACAATATGATATGATTTCACCGCGATGTTTTTGGACAATTTTTCAAAAAAATGAGAATTTATTGTAAATTTTCGCTCTGTGTAAAAATGCGATTTTTTCTTCGCTCTCCGCCATCGGTAAAATAATTGATCGTTATTGATTTCCTTCCATTTTCTCGTCGTACTTTGCTCAACTTTTCGCGGCAATTAATTTCGCTTTTCGTAAATTTTTGTTTTTTTAAGCAAGTAATTTGATTTTTTATAACTTTCAATCAATAACAAATTTGATAAATATTTTTTCTTCAAATTTTTGTTTTTTCCATTTTTGTTAGTTGTTTTTACCCCCCTACGTACGTACGTATTACCCCTTACCACACTATATGTACGTATGTATCGATATGCACGTATATATGTTATCTAAACACTATTTTTAGGACCTATGCACATGTATGCATACTTTGGAAATTTTCTTCTTCCGAAGTAAGTATTTTTTTAAAAATAGGCCAAGCTGATATGATTTACCAGGACAATATGTATCAGATTTCCACAAAATATTAGGGGAAAAAAGGAAGAGATTTAATCATTAACAGATCACCTTCAAGGCAATTTTATTGAAAATGGTTTGCATATTTTTCATTTTTGGTCACACTTTTATTTCCAAAAAATCGGATTTGAATTATAAAATGTTGTGACCACTTTTGAAGGACGATAAAGAAAAGTGAAAGATTATTGTGCACTCTAGTAGAGGCACCCAACATACTTCAGCCACCCCTTCCTCATCTCCACAAAGCCCCCTACACAAAAAGTCAGAAAAAGTAGTAGTACTTTAAAAATTTGAATTTTTTTAAATGAAAAAAATACAAAAAATTTTGAACTCATTTCTAAAAAAGTGAATGTAGCTTAAATTTTATACAAGAAATGCTGTTTGAAAATGGCCAAACTTTTGGTTCATTTTGAAGAACTCGAACCGAACTTCGACCTCAAGATAAAGTTTGCTTTTGAATCGAAATCGAATTCTCTTTACTGTTTTCTATTTTACGATTCGATCTGTTAAGATTGGAATTTAAAAAAATTCAAATTTTTTTGTTTTTTTTAATTAAATTATTTATATGTATTATTTAAATCGCTCTCGGTGCTCTCGGCTCAATTAGCATTTATGTATAATTAGCAGATTGAATGAATATTTTGTAGCAAACGATTGATTATTATCAAATACATATACGATTATCGCATACATATTCCACATTACGTCATTTTTGAAGATACATAAATACCAAAACCAAGCAGGATTATCAACAAAATTATCACGAACACAAAACAAAAGCTTTTTTATGTAAAAATATGTCCTAAATCATACAAATGATATAAACATTTTATTTCGTTTTACAGTGCAGTGGTTTTTACACACAAAATGCATAGACACACACACATTGAAAATCATTGATCGCTAGCAACAATTGTTAGCTAAACATAAATATATTTTTTCTTCTATTTTTTCTCATCAAAAACTAGTAATTGCTGAGAGAGCTTAAAACCAGCATTTCGACGAGGAAGAATGTAGCCGAGGATAGAGACGTATGTATGTGCGTATGTGTGTGTGACGCACAGAGACGAGTAGGTGTGCTAACATATATTGTGTGTGTATGTGTGTTTGTTTGTAAAATATGTTTACATGGTGCTTATGCATATGTATGCACAAACTTCTGTGAGGTTTTAGAACTGAAGGTTTAAGAGAATGCAAGAATAAAAGAAAGAAAATAAAGAATGGATTAATCCCCCACACAGACATGCTAAAAATTCTCTCAGATATTACAAAAAGGCTGCCATATAACAGACATGCTAAAAATGAAAAAAAGATTTATTGTAAAAAGTAAAAAAAAGAATAGGAGCAATATTGCAGGCTATACGTAATTATAGCAGAAAGAACTGTGAGAAAGAAAGGAAAGCGAAAGACAATTATTGTAAGGGATAAAGGATGGCTTAGTGCGATATTTGCAGGAGAGAAAAAACAATTCCTTAATTTGATGCTGAAGATGAAAGATATGGTGCCATACATTCGCATTTTTTCGCTTTTCAGAGAAAACCACCACTAAATGGCCGTCTATTGTCTAGCAGATACACACACATACATACACACATACATACCTGCATACGTACATACACAAAATACACATACACGCATATGTATTCTTCAAGTATCAAACATGCGTGCACAAATCAATGACGAATTTATGTATACTACGCATTATTGTTATTATTACTATGTTTTATTATTCATACGTATATGCATACATGCATGCATACATGCATACATACGTGTATCGCTAGCGCTTTTTAATGCAAGCTTTGCGTTTTGATAAGGAAAAAACGCACGTTTCATGCATTTTTCCCTTTTTTCTTCCTCTTCTTAACGATACCAATAATCCATTAATTTACATAATCAACTTTCATTCATTGTGTTTGTGTGTTTACTCATCGGTGGTGGTTTGGTGTTTGTTTGGGTTTCCCACCTGTTTTATATTATATACTGTGCTGGGCTAGCAAGCTATCTATCTATAATATAATATAATACATATTATATTATATTATATATTTATTGGCGGTGGTACTACATACCCGTAGTGGCCAATGGTTTTTTTGACTGCTGGAATTTTAAATTTTTTTCTTTGTTCAAGCTATGAAAACATTTATGTACAAGTACACAAGTATTGTAATTCCTAAGAATATTTTTTGAAGAATTTCATATTTTTGTTGTTTCTGTCGCATTCCGTTTTTTTCTCTTATAAATCGTTAGGACTTAGCAACAACGAAGCTTTACGAAAACAAAGTAAAATTTGAGCGGTCAACGGTATTTCTTATTGGTTTTTAGCAGCAAAAAAAATTCTGTTTACCGTGGAGAAAGGGGGTCACTTCGAGAAATTTTCTGGAAAGCAAGTCGCGAGAAAAAGCTGACGGCTCGCCAACAGAAGAATTTTTTTATATTTGCTTTTCATTCATTTTCTTGGCGGTATTAATATGTATGTATTGTTCTATTTCAAGTATTCATGAGAGCTTGACATTGCTTATCATTTACGTAGCATTCACTTTTCGTTTACATAACATTTACTGTATGTTTTAAATTATATATTTGTTTATAGTACTTTCTTAGTACACATTTACATACATATGTATGTATAACATTAATTTCTCGGTCATGATCCATCCACTTTTTCTATATAAAATGTTATAGACTATAAATATAGACTATAAAAAATTATAAAATTATAATAATTTTATTTAAAATTTTATACCACTTTTACCGTACTTGGCGTTTTCGGCAATCACTGCAGTGATTTATGAAAATCTATAAATGTAAATGAAGAATTGAAATTTTCCCCCCGACAATTCGGGGCGTTATTTCCGGTCGTCCTCGACTTTTTTTTCATGATTTTGCTTTATAATAATGTTACTAATAAAAAAAAATTTTTTTATATTTTTTGTATGTACATTTTTTAGTCATTTCTTTTTCCGCCAAGGCTATTTTCGATCGTGTACAATTGGTAGTTTTGCTCTTGTAATATTTCGGAAAAATAAAGCACACAGAAAAACGGCTGTTTCGTTTATTGTTTATATTTGTTTGTTTTTTTTCTCTCTCTCATTTACGGCCCATAACTCCGAATTTTTTATATTTTGAATTTTATTATAAATAAATTTTCCTTCAGCCTCAAAGTTGGGCACAAATTTAATATTACTTTCGTTTCACTGTTGTACATATGTATGAATGTGGAAAATTCAATATCAGCTCGTTTTTCAGTTTATCAACAAATTTTCATATTTTAGTATGATTCACAAACATATTCACAAACATACGTGACATGGCCTTCTCATATCATATCGTATTCCGAATCAATGAATGATAAAATAACGTTAAGATAATTTTTTGAAAGTGATAAAATGAAAAAAAAAATCGTCTTATCTATTATAATTCATTCATTGTTGTGCGAATATTGTTATTTAAACAATTCTGAAGTTTTCAATAGTTATAATATGTAGCAATTAATTTTTAAGCTGTTTTTTAGTAACATATGAATATATTTTTGAAACCTTCCTTTTTACTTCATTTTTTCGTTTACAGCGCGCGTTTCCAAAAATAATGACGGTAACTGAAAGTTGTAGTTTATTTTGAATTGTAAATATAACCGAAAATTTTGCGTCGAATGACGCAAATCTCGTTTCATACCGCAACATCGCAAATCACGTTTCCAACACGTTGGACAAATATTTCAACAAAATTATCAACAAAATTACCATCTACATATGTATCTGGTCTGGTGTTGTTGTCGTCCTTGGATAAATCGTTTTTGAAGAAATCTTTCGATTGAACTTCATCATCAACTTCATCATTTATAATAATTCTCACACTAAAATTTTCATCCAATCTTCTCACGCGAAATATTTTAAAAACAAAACGTGAGGAAATTATTTTGGACTTTTATTTATTTGGGTAGAAAATCGTTAAATTTATTAAATCGTTTTTAATCATTTCTAATTTTTATCAGTTACAATTGATTTAAATTGCCACGGCTTATCCAGCAATTATGTAATTTAACTAAATAATTTACAAAAATCCACTGTGCAATTTGTTTGTACATATTGAAATTTGGTCAAATTTGGCTGTATTATATAAAATGTTTCCATAAAAAACTTCGATTTTCTCGCACTTTTTGAATTTTGTCGCATCTTTGAATTGGGGCATTTGAATCGTACATTTGAAATTGGGGTGGAGGAGGCGCAGAAGCGGTGCGCCAGACTTGTTCAAAAGCAGATTGGCCGGAGCTAACTATTTACATCTCAACTTTGTTGATTGAATGCATATTCGGCGAGATTTTTCACTCAATCGAGATCAAAGCTGAATCCGAAAATTCATTTTACGCTTCAATTGGAAGTTTACAAATTCAACTTTTAAAAAATTCAGCAAATACAAAATCAATCATCAATTTTGTAATGCCAATCGATATCAGATCGATCAACCCGCTTTTCGGTCAGAACTACACATTTCAAATCTTTCAGGCGGAACTATTATATTTCAAATGCCAGCCCTTCAGAAAAGTGCGGGAAAATTAAATTTAAAAAATTGAAACACTGCTTCCCACTCAATGTTTTATATGTATGCATATGTATAATGTTGTCTATATAAATATTTTATATTAAAGAATTGATGCATAATTTTTGAACGCTCACGTTAAGTGTACTGTTAAAAGATTAATTATGTTGTTGTATGTATGTATATGTAGAAGTCAAGGCTGAATACGTAGCAATTATTTGAATATTAACGGCTACAACGTGACTAATTTATGTCCGCGTACACGTACATATGTATGTATAAAAATGAAAACAAATTAGATGGAAATTTTCATTTTTCACAGTAATTGAAAAATCATATGCATACATATTGTAATAGTAGTGCTCTAAGCTTTATGGATATATAAAACGTGACTGATTAATTTAACCTCAGTTAATAACAGTCTAATATGTATGTACGGAATATATTTGGTCGGGAGTACCGTATGCTGCTCAGTCCCGGTCCAGCGTGCATAAAAAGTTAATAGTGCCATATTTTTAGTTTAAAATAGAATTTTGATGGATGTCAAAATTGTCTTGCGTATGCTTTTTTCCTACATTAAATGATAAATGATAATAAATTTACCCTTTCGTAAAATTTATCAATTAAAAAACTAAAATAAAGGCAGCGGATGAAAAATAAACATTGGAAAAGTTATATTTTTTATGTACATATTTTGCCAAACACTAAATTATGCGATAGGCGATTTTATTTAAAGAGTACTAATGTGGGGGAAATGAGAGACTATTATCACAAAAATTCATGTCATTTGATGAGAGAAATTTTCCACCAAACTTTGTCTCCCAGAATTTCCCATTTTTTGATATGATTGTTGCTCATTAAATAAACTTTCTGCCCACTGCCTTTGAATCCCTTACTTTATCGACCTCAAAGTTTAAACAAACCAAACGTTTATGTGTATTTTTGGTTGTTTTTTCCAACTTGTTTGATGAACATTATTTGATTAATTGATTTAATATTACATATTTTGATATAAAAAAATACGCCAATCATTTCTCCACCTGAGCCTATGTCAAAAATAAAAATTCGATCTTTTATAGCATTTCATTTATAATGTTCCCTAAAATACCTCACCGTTCCTGACACGTCTGAGCGAAACTAGAAAAAAATCAACCCATACATTACACGAAAGAAGGCAGCGATTACAAAATTAATTTTACTCATTGTTTGAAAAAATGAAAAGTGAGATTAGATCATCGGTTTAACTTGAAATGGCAAAGTGAGACCTCTTCTTTTAAACTTGGCGAAGTTGAAGTGAAATTTGAATTTGCGCAAAAATAAAGATGAGTTTCTGCATCATTTTGTTTCCAAAAATCCAACGTACTTGTCGCGGCGGCCAACTAATTAGGAAATTTGGCCGCGCGTGAATAGGAAAAAGGTTATATTGAGGATGAGGAGATCGTTCACTTACACCTCACTTTGACTCCTTAAAAAGCACTATTGATTGATCCTCCTGGTGGGAGTCGAACCCACGTCCCCCACTAACCGGGCGAGTGCTCTAGACCGCTGAGCTACAGGTTTCACAACTTCACAGTGCTTGAACACTTTTTTGGGAAAGCGCTCGTTCGCGATCTCGAGACAGACTGAGAAATTGAATTAGACGAGAAGTTCGAAGAATTTGAGCCTTACGAAAAATGGTTTTGAAAGGAATTCGCTTTGGCGAATATTTGAATGTTTTAGTAATGCCCGAAATTTGAACTTTAGGAACGTGAACGCCGTTCACGACAGTACTTTCCTCAAAAAAGCCTGCGAATTTTTGAAACTTTATGTACCAACCGAAACAGCATCAAAAACTAGGTCGAACGATACCAATTTGAGCTCTAGGAAATTCATGAGCACCGATCTGAAAAGTATAGGGCCTAGCGATGACCAAATTTAAATGAAATGTATGGAATTGCAGTTCGAAATTTCACTGAATCGGGAACACCGATTTTAGCTAAACTTAGACTTTTAAATAAACTTTCCATTTTCTCACGGTTTTTTGGAATTTCCCAAATGTCGAGCTCTTCAAATGTGGAATGATGAAAACAAATAAATGAATTTTTGGACTTTGGGTCAACTATCAAAAATTATAATTTGATTGCGATTAATCGTAATCGCGATTACGATTATTTTTGCAAGAAAAATGATCAAATATTTCATGTTTAGTGTCCGAGTTTGGGAATTGTGAAGTTTGTGTGTTTTGTAAATTTGTAAAGAATCGATACGTTTTCCCGCCAAACAAATCGCATCGTATATGGTATACTTTGTGGGTTTTTCCCAACAAACTTATGGCCTTTTTGTGTAATTTTGTTTTTTTTTCTCGTGAAAACCCCGAAAATTTTTGCAGAGTAATAAGGAATTATAGTACGGAATTTGTGCAGATTTTTGTTTTGTTTAACTAATTTTTCGCTGCCGCTCCTAATTCTGCGTATTATGATTTTGCGGCCACCGCCAGTTTGATTTTTAGCCGTTTCCTACATGATTTTTTTTATCAAAGTTTTAATGTTTATCTTTATATAATATTTTAGCTCAAACTTGGATTTATTACTCCGTGTCATCGGAGTAGAATTCTCAACAACTAACCCAGCGCTGATATTTCTTCTAATCCAATTTTGTGACGTGATCAACTGAGCACAACTGAATCTAGTCTTTTCAACTACGTCCTACACTTCTTCCCTCACCTCCACAACACACAACTGCTCAACTCGTTTTCGCTTAATTGCCAATTTTTCACCGCCACATACACACTTAAATGAATCAAGCGGCGAATGTTTCGAAAGGTATTGCGCCAGCTGTTTCCTCGCACACAATCTCCAGCTGTAACAGCGACGAGCCGATTCCCTCAACGTCTTCCTCGATTACGGGTAACAATTTTTAACGATTTTAAAAGGTTTAAAAGACTTGGTCACGTTTTAGAGAAAAAAAATTTTAGTCAATCTTTTACGTTTTATGGTTTATACATATAAAGCACAAAAGATTGACTAAGATTTCCCGCAGTTTTTTTTACTATTTTTTATTACTATCAAAAAAATTACGCCATTTTTGTGGTAGAAATTTTGTAGTTATTGTTATCTTTAAAATTGAAAATTTTTATTGTAACAGCGGCGAACCATTTTTAACAAAATGTTTTTTCCAAATTTGTTTTTTCCTAAGTTTGAAAAACTGCATTAAAACATGGAATTGAACTGAAGTATTAACTTCCATCATTTCTAATGAATTGTTTTGCGATTTTGGTCTATTGGTTTTGTTTTGTGCTTGGAATTAATTGAGAATACGAATAACGATTTTATGCAAATTTTTCAGGCGAGTCTTCGCTGAACTCCTCGCGGCACCACCACGAGCGCAAATACTCCTCCGACGACGGCATCCACTACGTCGACGATGACGACGGCGTGGAGTTCGCGCTCGACGCTCGCCAACTCAATCAGGTCCACGAAGAGCTGGAGAAGTTGAACATCGCCACCGACATCATCAATAGCCTTGAGTTTCAACTCGGTGAGTTGGAATTTTGCTCTTTTTTTGGCGAATAAAATTTGTGCCTATTTGTTCGCCGGTGAATCTGGAGGTGCTGCTAATAACGATATGTTGAATATCGCCACCTATATGCTATAGGTTTTTTTGATGATATCTTTTAGCATCTGACTGCGGATAAAAATTTGTGTTTTATTAATTTTGGCAATCTTTTCAACGAATATTTTTATTCATACTTTTTGGTGAATGAATACTCATGTGGAGTTGGTGCTAATAACGCTATGCTTTAGGTTTTTTGACGATATTTCTTAGCATCTGCGGATAAAAATTTTATTTCTTTGGCAATCGCCTCGATGAATATTTTTATTCGTACTTTTGTTGTTGGTCCTCTAAATTATATCTTTATTTTGTTTTTATAATTTTTAAATATTTGACACGTAATTTAGATGAATCTCGGATGCATTTTAACCAAATTCATACGAAATGGTCCCAGCGGCTGGAGGAAATGAAGAAAAAGTACGGTAGCGCCATTCAAAAAAGTCGGCCCTATTATGAAGCACTGACTGAGGTAATTGTTTTTTGATAAATTTTATATTATTTTATGCGTTATTTTTTGGCAATTGTGGGATGATTTGAATTGTTTTTGAATTTACTTTATGCAAATGTTTTTGAACACTAAAAAAATTAAGGAAAACATATTAATTTTTCCGAGCAGTTAAAATTAACATGTTTTCCGAAAATATATTTTTTGCGCTCGTTTAATCGCGCGAAATAATTTTTATTGCCGAACATTTAAAAATTTTTTATATGCGCTGAGTTTTGGAAAAAAACATCCTGCAATTTGAAGAAAAAAATGAACTATCAAATTGTTTTTTTGCTATTTTTTGCGGGATGATTTTAATACATATTTTTCTAGTGGGAGGGGGTCCAGTTCTCCTTGTTTGAAGATGATTCTTTTTTTTATTACGATTTCATGGTTTTACGATTTTCAATTTTTACGTGATTAAGATTTACAAATGAAAATTTTATAGAATAAAATTTATACTTTAGGAGCAGGTGATTCGTGGTGAGGCGCAAGAGGCGGTCAGCCGCTTCAAGCGCGCCAATTCTGTTCTTCAAGTGGCGAAACTTCAGGTGAAACTCACGCAGGATAGCCTTAACCGCCAAAAGATTGTGGAGCCGGAATGTTTGGAGGTTTTTTTTTTTTGAAAATTTGTAAAAATATGTTTGATTTGTATTGGATTGTCAGTGGCGTCGCCATGAACTTATCATTGGAAATTAACTAAAAAATTGAAAAACGGGGAATCGCCCAACATTCATTTTTACATTTTTCAAAACATTTAAATTTGATTTTGAAATTTTTCTAGGTGCTCAACCAACACATTGAACGCGTTGCGACCGCCGAATTAGAACGACAGGCGGCCGAGGAGGCGCACCGCGCCGTCTCCGTTCGCGTCCAAAACATTTCGGCGCGCCTCAAGCAAATGGAAAAGGACTACGCGAAAGCGATCAAAAAGAGTCGCCTCTACTTTGATCAACGCGAGGAGTTTCGTCGTGTGATGGACCACCAAAAGGAGATGATAAAGCGGCTGGAACTTGAGGTATTTACCATTTTTATTTGCAATTTACTTTTTTGAGATTGTTTTGAATATGTTTCCAGGAAATTTTATTATTATTTTATTAATTTTTTTGTTAAAATTTTGGTTATTTTGTTTGCATTGAATATTATTGATAATTTTTAAGGTTAAACAAAAGAAGTCTGACTACACGACTTCGTTAACGAATCTTGAAGCAATCTCCAACTCCATACACGAGGAGAGAAGTGTATGTTTATATTTTAAGCAATTTTTTGTTTTTGTTCTGCTTATTTTTATTTGCTCTTTGACAATTTGTTTTTCATTTTGTTTTTTAACGGGAAATATTGAGCATTTGGTAAATATTTAAACGCTTTTTCAGCTGTCCAGCGTAAAGCGTATGAATGGCGGTGGGGGCGGAACGAGTAGGAGTATTTATTTGGATTTTTTAAATATATTATAATATTAGGTTGGGGCAAAAGAACGTGCAATTTTCAAGTAAAACAANNNTTTTGCCATCTCCATTTTTACACTAAGTTTTCCGGTTTCCGGGGGGGGGAGGGGGGCGGGCCCCCCTGGCTACGGGATTGAAAGGGTTCTTCAATTTTCGAGAAATTAGTGCTATTTTTCTTTTAAAGTTGGAATGTAATTGACCAAAAATAGGGAAATAATTAGGTTCTTTCGCTAAAACAAGTATTGTGAATTTGGATCCGATTGTCGAGTCAGGCGTAATCCAATTAATTTTGTATAGAAACTGGTTAGGAAGCTTCTAACTGTCATGAGAGATTTTGTTATGTTTCCATTTCAATTGATTTTTCTTTCTGATTTTTTCGAACTGAACGCATTTTTCTTTCGTTTTTTGTTTATTGAATTTTGTTCATTTGTTTATTGTTTTGATTTTTTATTTCAATGAATGCTATTTCCTATCTGATTCTTGCGGCCAAGAAAACTTACAAGGGAATTTTATTTTAAAATATTGAAAATTTACGAATTTTAAACACTGTTAGCGTTGCTCGAGAAGAGGATTTTCTTTTCTTTTTTTCTTTACATATTTTCTCGAAATTCTATCTCTTCCATTCACAATGTATAAGGTGCCTTAAATTTTTTGTTTAAACATATATTCTTTGATATTGTAAAATCCGCAGAGACAAAAAAATTTTTATTTATATTTGTATAATAACAAAATTTCGTTTTTTACGAAAAATCATAATGATTTTTTTAACTTTAATTTTTTCTGAATTTTTGGCTCGGCTACGGATTTTACACAAAAAATATAACTGATGAAAATAGATATAATTTAAATTTCAGCTCTTTTTTGATGATAATTGCTAAACAACGAAATTCCCTCGAAAAAAAGGGCTTGAGATTTCTGATGTATGTAAATAAACTGATACAGAAGTGATTTTGAATATGAATTTGCTTCTATTTTTGTTTTTGCTGTATGTATATATTTGAGATTTATTTGATTTGATAACAGCAAAATATAAAAAGATCAAGGCCAATGAACATTTGAAAAAAATCACGCCGAATGCAATTAACAATTCTAAAAAGCACCTAACAATAAAATAGTGAAATGTGGAGAAGGAATGGTGGTTTACGAAAAGTTCTAATCTTTGGTTGGGAATTTTTGAGAAATAAAAACTTAAAATTACATTTTCCAAACATAATTTTAAGATTTTGATTGATAAATGAGAAAATCAAATTTCAAGAAAATGGGAAATATTTATAAAATTGTGTTATGTGTTAATTAGGCTAGGCCGTTAAGAATAATATGAATTCAATTGCCTTAGCTACAACATGCGTAAAACAGACTTGACGTCTTAGTCTGACAACTCAAAAGAAAAAATATTAAAAATGAAAAAAGTAGCTCGGATTCCAATTAATAATTGATTCAAAAAATTATAAAATTGCCGGAATTCTGAACGATACAGAATTGAATTTTTAAGCAGAATTTTTAAGATTTTGATAGATAAGCGAGAAAATGAAATTTTAAGAAAATGGGAAATATGTATAAAATGTGCGATATTATTGAAAATGAGAAAAAGCTCGGATTCCAATTAATAATTGATGTAAAAAATTATAAAACTGCCGAAATTCTGCACACAGAATTATGCATGGTAGGAATAGGAAATCTTTTTTTCTTAAAAATCAAACTATAAAAATGCTGTTGAATAAAAAAGGATTTTCTTTTAATGGATTTTAGTTTTAATGTTCGAAAATTCAAAATACCTAATTAAAATATACATATCATATTTAATTAGTCTTTTTTTATTTCCTCAATTTTTTTCACGATTTAAAAACAAATAAAATTTGCATGTATGATATAATAACAAATATGCACAACAAAAAATGTTGTCTTGTTAGTCAAAAATTGCCATAAATTAACGGTTGCGATTAATAAAATGACAAATTACATTGAGATCACGTCATTCGTGAATGTGACTATCTTTTGTTTTCATCCATTTTTTGCTTTTATTGTAGTGTTTTGAACGTTTTTACATATAATCAACAACCATAAACCCGTTCATGCATATACGTCAGTGTTTTACTTTTTTTTCAAAAAATGATAATGAACTGACAAAATAAACTTGAAAAAAGTTCAAGTCAGCAGTTCATGTTAATTTGAAAAATGTTCAATTCAAATCGCCAGTCCAGTACGTACATATGTAAAAAAGATGCCCGGGCCGAACACACAACTACAACAGAAAATCCTAAAAAAAAGGAAAAAATTTTAAATTTCTGATTACACGACACCTTCAAAATCTTTAAAAAATATAAACAAAACACGCAGTCAATCCCTAAAATGACCATGGGTCACTTTGAAAAACGTGACCTTCTAGCAGAAAATTTTTGCGTCCCCATTTAGCGATTTTCGGGTTTTCGATTAAAAAAATCCATTTCTATTTGTATTAGAAAAGTAAATTTTCTATTCAACTCCTGCGACTTTCTTGAAATCACTGTACTGTACATAGAATCACACTAAATTGATCTATGTATTAATCGCATTGATCAATTTTCGAAATATCAACCTGCTAGGGGATTGGAAAAATACAAAAATTCACTCGTGTGAAAAATATTGAATACGAAAGTATGTACATATATTGAACCTTATCTTAAGGAATAAAATTGTTTAATATTCATTCTAGAGTTATGTGGAAGAGTTATCGATCTGACATTAAATTATCAATCAGCAGGCGGTATTTGCGAACGGGACGCTCGAGGACGATATTTTTGCGGACGATACACGAAACCGAAAGTCCCAGTGTAAAAAATAAATAAACTAAAATAAACCTTTGCCTCCCCCTCCCGAAATTACAATGTGTATGTCCTCCCCTCAAAAATTTTTTGGGCTCCTGATGATTATTTTCCGTAATCTTTAATGCCTTATTTTCTTACATACATTACATGTAAATATACATACATATATGTAAAGGTTTCATGTAATAAATTTATGTTTTACCTTTTGTTTCGTAATCGATTTTCACTTCAGAAAACCGCGTTTTGGTGAGCTTTATTGTATATTGATTTTGACGAATTCGACAAATTATAAATCCGCATTTGTTGATTTTAGGATTTGAGAGAGTGCTTAAACCAGATAGAGACAACATTTTATTTACACCAAATAAGAGGCGTGATTTCGTTACGTGGAGCTAATAACAACTGTGTTTGATTGACAAAAAAATTTAGTCAAATATCTCACTCGACACTTTTTCCTTCATTTTACTGTCAGTGAATTTTATTTATTTTTTATTGTCCACATAACGGAATTATTGGAGGATTAGAGGGAAATTTGAGTATGAGTCTTTGTGGGAACAATTTTGAAAAATTTTGCTTGAAATTCCTTGAAAATTACAATTTATGGCAAATCTTGAGTTAAAGAAATTTTCGGAAAAATTTTAAAATACCATAATTTCGAAAATCGTAATTACAAACACATTCTCGTAACTTTAAAGCCTATCACTTGTGGGGATTAATATTACGCACTACGAATTGTGGAAGTATTCCTGAAGGTAGGGGTTATTCCCACTCAATTTCAATTGGTTACTTTTACAATTTTTTATTTTTTAGTAAAAAATCAAAATTTAAAAATGACATCAACTTCCACCGTAATTTTCGTCGCTCTTCTCGCAACGATCGCGTGGACTACGGTGTTTGCGGGGAATACGACCGAGACCGAGGAGGCCAGCGGCGTCGTCAGCTATGGCCCCATCGGCGAGGAGGCGTCGGGCGTGCCCGAGAAATTGCCGGCCGACTCCGAGGCCACTAGCGTCACGCCGCCGCCGCCGCTCGCCACCAACACCGCCGACGTCGACGAGGCGACGAATTCGGCCGGCGGCTATCAAATATCGTACGCTACCGTAACCATTCTAACCATTTCTTGCCTGTTATCGTCATTCGTGATTAAGAATACCGCATAATATCACGTCTTTTCGCTACATATAATTTAAAGTTCATTCTAACGAATTCTAACAAATCGCTAACGAATGTCGTGATTTCAGAAATTTATATAATTTACGAGAAATATTTTTGTATTTTTATAAATAGAAATAAAATTATTACCATGTTTCTACGAGAACATTCGTTCCAAA
This sequence comes from Deladenus siricidicola, assembly GCA_009724625.1. Lineage (NCBI taxonomy): Eukaryota > Metazoa > Nematoda > Chromadorea > Rhabditida > Sphaerulariidae > Deladenus > Deladenus siricidicola. Next base: position 103,019 of record SAUE01000283.1, on the reverse strand, counting down.
CTTTTACACATTAATGTATAATAAATATAGCGCATATACAACATTTGTATGCCCTGGAATACTGTAACGTTAAAAAATTGAAGTTGGTATCATGGGGGTGACACAGAAATGAAAAATAAAAATGAAGAATATATTTTTTGAGAAATATATTTTAAAAAATGAGTAAAATATATATTTTTAAATGAGAAATATATTTTTATTCAATTGTTGGTTGATTTTTTACGACCTTTTTGTACCCCCATCATGGGGGTTCTGACGCTCACAAAATTCTGATGATGGACTCTCAAGATGAATTTTCCAACTTTGTTTATTTTCAAAAATCGCACTGAAGTGCAAAAAATTCCTGTATTTTTTGAAAAATTATTTGGGCCGTTTCAACCTAAAAATGGAAAATTTTAGTCCAAAAACCTGAAAATCGGAAAAAGGAAACGCAAAATTTTGCCACACCCCTGGTAACCTGGGATAGGTTGGTATCCCGGGAGGATTTTTTGAGATTGTTCCGTTCTCGAGAATCCACAGATCCTCAAAACAATTAAACAACAAGAACAACAATAAACACACAACAATACATACATATTGTCTGAGTGAACCAAAAAATGTGGAAAATGCGCAGCGAAAAAAATTTTTTAAAAAATTGCGCAAAAATACGCGTCCTTAAATCGATTTAACACCACAGCTCTGTATTCAAGCGGAATTCAGCTGCGGATTTGGCTGTGTTGTAAATGATTCCTTATTTGTTTACCTCCAACGAACTTTTTTTAATTCAAAAATTTTTTTGCGCGAAATTTTATGCAATTTTTTACGAAATTGAATAAAGAAATTTATTTCTAATTGAAATGATTTTATTTTTCACACATATTTTTATATATTTGAAGAAATTTTAAATTTTTATACTTTACTCGTTAGCAGTATACTTTAACTACTATGTAGAATCGAATGCTGTGACTTATACCATAAAATTTCAAGTCGAAATTCGGAAGTTTTTCAAAAAATTAACCTATGACAATTTCGATAAATTGCTGCATTTATTGTTCAAAATTTCTGAAATTTTATATTTCATTATGTAATCAAAAACGACAAAAAAAATTTAGTTTTAATTTTGAAAAATTCGAAATTCCGAATTCCGTATATTTTTAAGTCGTCGAAATTCCGCCAGAAAACATTTTTGTGGAGGGGGGGAGCAAAAGGGTGAAAACTAGAGCTGCATTCCGAATTCCGCATTCCGTTACTCTACTGTATGTAAATATGCATTTGCCGAACACTTGAGAAAAAAAAATTCGGAAAAGAATAAAGTAAAAGAAAAGAAAAGAAAAAACGAACGATAGGGAACGATAATTTTGACGAGATTTTGGCTTTTTGGTCCAACGTCCCACCCCACCGTCGCTGACGGTCTTGTCGATGTATGTAGTCCGGCTGGGAGCGTGCCTTGTTCCTCGGGGCGCGCTTGAAAGGGGTAGAGATCGAAGTGCCGCGGTCGTGCGGTCAGCCTAAACGGTCGGGTTCGTAACCGACCGGCCATAAGACGGTCGAGTCTGTCCCGGTCTCCCTTCAAAAGGGGGCCGGTGCAGGTGTGTCGGGCACCCCTTTGGAGGAGAGTTTCATTATTTTTTCGTCCTTTCCTATATTTTTTAAATTTATTTACGAAAGACCTTTTAAATTTTTTTTGTTCATTTTGAGCTACATAAATTACGATACTTTGAAAATTACTGAAAATCTTCTTCGATTTTTCAGTAACGCTATGTAAAATTCCAAAAATTTTGCTTTGTCCGCTTAGCGGCAGACTAATTGCAGCTTCTTCAATCTGCGCGACAAAAATGTTTTTGTTTTTGTTTTTTATGCACTTTAACTTGACGATTTTTTTTATTAATTCATTTCCGGTTAATCAGTGCTGGGACTTGAATCCGTTTTGAATCCGATTGAATCCGGATTCAAACAGCGGATTCAAAAGTTTGAGG
>SAUE01000283.1:63567-77905 GCA_009724625.1 Deladenus siricidicola | reverse complement strand
GTATTTTCCCGCAGTTATTTCAGAAATTTGTTATTTTTAATGTAAAAAATGAAAGCAAACATGACAGAAATAAATATATATATATTTAAGTTAAATATTATTATTTGTATAGAGGGACAAGAGCGTTCTCGCCTAATTCGTGCATTGCGTGAAGATGGCGCGGGACCGAGCGGCGTGGCGACTACTAGCGCAACTTCTTCGCGTAGCGTCAACGTTCGTCGCAATCGCCAAAAGCAGTGCTTGGAAAGTTTGTAGTTTATAAAATATTTTATTTTGGTTAATAAGAATTCTCAAGATTGCTAAAAAAAACTTTTGAAAACGGGACTTCCCCAAACCCAGGCTTATGGCGAGGAGAAGGTATTCGAATAATTTTTTGTTGACTTATTAGTGACGTTATTGAACCAATTGTAAATTATAATTACATTGTTGTTACGTTCTACTTATTCAAACGGCTACGTAAGTGTACTCATTGTACCTGTTTGTCCAATAAATTATTATTATAAGATGATGCGACATTGTCGAAGAATTGAAACGGGAAGACAAATTTTATTCAAAATTTGTAAAATTTAAGTTTACAAGGATGTATTAAAAGAGATTTTTTGCGAAAAATTTCTGTCTGCGCCATTTAAGGTGATATTATTTAAATATGTTTTTTTTTATTTCAGTAACTGTCTCGGATCGAAGTAGCGCTAGTTCGCCGTCGGGAGCTTTTTGTGTGGGTATTAGCAATAGTTTTCGAAAGAAACATCGCGCGGTTACTCGGATGCCTTCCCTCAAGGGCAAAAGCGGGGGAAGGGAAATGGCAGGTGGTGACATGAATTCAAGTGACGTATACAGTGGTGGTGGTGGATGTTCGATTTCGCGGGTAATTTCAACGGGTAGTCAGCGACACGCTCATCGCTCTCATCGTCGACAACACAGCAATGAATCGGGTAAATAAAACTTTATAGTAAACAGCAGCGTTCGCAATAAATCGAAAATAACTGTTGGAAAGTGTATTTAACATTTATTTTTAGGTGCTTTGAGTTTGGGTGATAAGCTCAACACCGAAGATGCTTCGATGAAAGCAATTGCCGGTTCGCAGTATAACTACGATGATCGGGTAATTTATTCAACTTTGTTTGCGTGCTGTGTTTTCAATTTTTTTATTTTTTGCAAATTTTTAAAAAATTATTAAAAAATGTTTAAATCATTTTTAATTGGATTTTCAGAGTGTTCACACAGTTTGGTCAAGCGGTGGTGGCGTTCATCACGCACCGGCGGCCGACATCGCCAGCAACTATCATTACAGCTACAATGAGAATGAGGACAACGCGTCCACGAAAGCCTGCGGTGGTTCGGTAATGGAGGCGCGTTCGCTGGCCGAAAGTGGCACCTCTTCCACGCTTCCACATTTGGCGCTGCTTTCGCGCGAACGCGATATTTCGCCGACGAGCGCGTCGGCCACTCGTGCGCAACCAACATTCTCGACTACATCGTCGGCGCAAAAACTACAATTGCATTTGGTTGATGAGACGGCCGTGACGAAGCGAAATGGCCAGGGAAGCGATCATCAGTCGATGTCGCCGTCGCCCCCGCTTTCGAACGACTCAAAATGTTGGCTTTTTATATTGTTATGCAATAGGATTTGCTGGTTTTTTCAATAGCTTTGTTAGCGCTTTGAATATCTAAAAAAGATTTGTTGAATATATAATCAAATCAGATAAAGTTTGCTGAATTTTATAGTTATTTTTATTTTGTGTTTCAGCGAATTATAAAAAACCGTCATGCTCAACGAGCTGCGACGAATTGCGACATTATCAAAGTCCCCCTAGTCATTACTACCAACAACAACAGCAGCAACAGCCGTATGTGTCGTCGGACGGTCGTTATCCTTCGCACGCCGCTGCACAGCACAAAGATTCGCATAGTCAATATTCCGCCTCGTTCGGCGGCGGTGGAATGGATGGTGGAGTTGGTGGCGAATTTTCGTCGGCGGAATCAGCGAAAAAGGCCTCTGTCGGCACGATTCCGTCCACTTCGCAGAAGTCGGTACCGCTGACCTGTTCGTCGATGACTTCAATGACGTCATCCTCCTGCTCAAATTTCTCATCGCCCAACACTGTGACGATGACGAAGGCGCGTAGTGTAACTGGGCCACATGACGTTGATAATGTGTTCTCGACGAAGAATTGCTCTGAATTTGCGAGGGATGAGCCACAACGACAGGAACGCTCGAGAATTTCTTTGAGGTTTTTTGTTTAAAAAAATTATTTTGAGAAAATGAAAGGAGCCCTTTAAGATTTTGACTTTTTTAAATTTTTTATTTTATAGTTGTTTCGAGTATTTAAAAATTTGAATTTTTTATAGGAAACTAATTCGCCGTCCGATCGACTTGTTCACCGGACGTTCTTCGTCGAACGCCAACAATGCCGGTAATGTGAGCGAGGAGAGCGGAATGTTGGTATCCAATGGCCGAGGCACAAAGTTTTCCTCGCCGAAATAGTGAAATAGCGCGAAAAATTACCTGCAAAGTGTACGTGATTTTTGTCTTATTATGTGATACTTCTTTTTTTTCTTTCATAAAATCTTTCGGATGGGTTGAAATTTGTATTATGAAGGTATGGAATTTTTTCTCGCTTTTTGAATGCATTTTATTGTGTTACTTCTAAAATTCTACAATTGAATCTTCTTGTTCTTTTCGGTATTTCTTTCCCTAGCTATGTAACTTGCATTTGGTAAAGAATTAGGGCACATAAGAAGGTTTGGATGAAAAATACACCCCAAAAAAGTCCTTTATTCGAGGAACATCATTTGGGCTTTACATAATACAATTTTTGGTATACTTTTCGCAGACAATTTGGCTCTTAATGTTTCTAATGCATGAAAGCTCAGTTTACAGCTAGAGTTTGTCAAAGTTTATAGCACTTTAGCGACAAAAATCTTACTTATAAAGCAATTTTTGGTCTCAAAATTTATTGTCTCAAATTATGTTCTCTGCTCCACCCATTTTTTTGAATGTAAAAACGACGTTTTTCAATTGGAATGCGATATGAATTTGCGGATGCAAGTCACAGCACCGTTAACTGTATGAATTTTCGGATGCAAGTCACAGCACCGTTAACCGTATATTATTATTATTGGTTCTGTATGTAGATTAAAACATTGAATATGAGAAATAAAATAACAATAAATTTCGGAAAGCTTCAAGAATTACGACCGTTTTTTTGATTACTTTATTTTTTGTGGGCAACTATATTTTTTATTGTCAGCTTCTGAAATATATACCACCACTTTGTAAAACATTAACCAGCTTTTTTTATAATTTCCGTTAGTTTGTCCAACTTTAATAATCTTTAATATAATTCTGTATATTGTTTTTTACTAATATAGTAGCTATTGGATTTTTCTGTCTGTTAGAAAAATTTCAAAGCTTTAATCATTCAGTTCAATCAGCGAGATCAAATAATTTTTGCCTGGTAATTTTTCAAATTGTATTCTTTAAAGTTGATAGTGTTATGACGATTTTTAAATGATGAACGAATGTGATGTGAGTGCTTTTCGGCCTTTAATATTTTATGTTTTTTATACTTTCCTAAATTTGTACGATTATTGTTTGGCGTTTGAAGAAAATTTTAAAATAAAAAAATTTATAATTATTTGCTGATAAATTGACAACAAAATAACTTTTATTTTTTATTTATATCTTAGGTAGATTTTTTTGTTTAATTTTTGGATAAAAAAATTCCTATAAATTTTGTTATTTGAGGATGGAGGAGTCACAAATTTATTACAATTTTGGAATATATGAGTTTATTAAATTTTAATTTTAAAAATAAAATTTTTAGTAAAATAAGAAAATTGTAATAGAGATGGATTGTAAGTCGGGTAAGCAGGAAAATAATGTGCCCGACGTTGGGGAATGCAAAATAGAAGATGTGGAACAATCGGAAGTTTTGAGGAATGTCAAACTGTCGTCCTCTAGCGAAATCGAACGAATCTCGGAACGCCAAATTTGCGCCAATTGTGGAAGGAAGCGAATGTATTTCTGTTACGATTGTCGTGCCTACATTCCCGTCGTCAAACGACTCGCACCAAAAGTTAAAGTATGGATTTTTGGTTTTGGCTTCAATAGTTTTTGCGTGATTGCTTATATTCAAAATATATACAAAAATACATAATAATTTTAATTATTATGTAATTATTATTATTATTTTTTATAATTTTAAATTTAATTTGGGGCCTTTCCCTGTGCATTGATAGATTTTTTGAAATTTAATTGTTATTTTTAATAATTTTGTCATGTTTTCAAATTCAGGATTTCGGAATGGGGATCATCCAAAAATTCTACATTAAATTTGGGAATGAGGGGTATATCTGCAATTTACAGCTACCCGTGCAAGTGGACGTCATCAAGCATTGGCTGGAGCGTAACGGCAAGTCCACAGCGCTTCATTGCGCCCTTCTCGCGCCCGACTCAACGCGTATTTTCGACAAATTTGACGAGGTGCCGGACTATTCGGCGGAAGCCGACGGAGCGAATACAGTCGTCGTCTATCCATCGCGGGACGCGCTCTCCATCGACGACTACGTGGCGCGTCACGGTCCTATCCGGCGTTTCGTCGTCCTCGACGCGACCTGGTTCACTGTGAAGCGGCTGAGAAATTTGCCTCAGCTGAGAGGTGTGCCGAACATTGCGCTAAAAACCTACAAAACGCACTATTGGCGACCGCAGGTAATTTGTGTTTAAAAATAGTTGGATTTTTAATTTTGTAATAATGAAAAGATAAGACACATCAAAAATAGAATATTTCCCCGAAATATGATCAAAATTTTGTGCATGTATTTTTTTGAATGAAATTTTATTAAAAAACTGAAGTTTAAAAAGTATTCATAGGATAAATAGTATATAAAAAAGAAATTTATATGCCTTTTTTACTTTCTGATTTCGATATTTATAGACTAAATTTTATACTTTCGGTTAAATTCCTTTCATTATTTTTAGAAAGGATTTTCCGACGAATTTCTCTCGACAATTGAGGCTATTTACTATGCTATATGTGAGAATTTTGCGGCCTCCAAGCAAATCACAAAAATATCTACAAGCACTTCCTCCGAACAGGCTATATCGATGGGAATGAATTCGTTGGGTTTAGAACCAATTCATCTTTCTGCTGAAAAAGACTCCCCGTCCACGGATCCTACACCAAAGCACGTGAAATGCGAGTCCATGCAGAGTCCCCACCACCCAAAAACTCAATCAGATTCGAAGTCCGAGGAAATAAACACTGACTCTCATCATCAATTCGACGATTTGCTATTTTGGTTTTACTTTTTTCGCTCAAAGGTCGAACCCGAAAAGCGAAAAAACAATCGATAATTGTTGTTGGCAGATTTTATTATTGTTATTTGTTGGATTTTCTTCGAATTTTGTGGGATAATAAAGTAATTTTTTCACCATTTTGCTGAATAATTTAGAAATGGCTAACGTTACTATATTTTTGTTCATATGGTATCGTTTGCGTAAATAAAAGTATGTACATACATGTAGTTAGGAAACAATACCAATACCATAGCTTTACCTTACTTAATAAAACATATTTTGGATTAACACTAAATGCAATCAAATCCAACACATACATACATACATATGTACATTTTGAATTAACATTAAATTCAATCAAATGACAAGAAAATCAAATTTGATGGGACTTATTTTTTCGAGGTCATCTGTCTCTATTTGGCATTTCACTTCAAGAGTAACTCGGAGTATAAGGAGTAAGTAGTGCCAGACACGTGTTATGTGTCTGGATATTTTTTTAGATGTGTATGGCAGCAGTGCCACACACACATACACATACGAAAACACTACACATTGTACGTGCACAATGTATAACGAGCCTCCGTGTTCATGATTTTCAAATATTTTTTTAGCAGATTTTCCTCTCGAAATGTAAACTTTTTGCTGTTTCTCCAAAAAGCCTCAAAGTCATCAAAAAAATTTGATTTTTACATTTTAAATTTTATAAAATTATTTATTTTTAATTTTAATTTTAGATCCCGTTTTCCAATCTAAATTCCCCTTTTTTCAGCGACAAATCACAATTAGATCACAAAATATATTAAATTAATTTGCTTTTTAATTAAAACTTTGATTAACTCGTACTTTTCTGCTGACAACATTTTTAATGGATATTTTCCCTCAATTGTGGACGCCGAAAAATTATTAAGAAATATTTGTAAGCTTAGATGGAAAGCGATACGATCCAAATTGTGAGCAACACTCTGAAGGATGGAACTACTGAAATGACGGGCGTTTCTGTCGCGGTATTTTTTAATTTGTTTTATTTTATTGTGATAATAACACATGTTCCACCTTACTCTGACAGTATGCATAGAGAAAATTGGAGGAGCAAAAAAGGGCAGAATTTTTGTATTCGGGGATTTTTAAAGCCATGGAATCCAAATCTTATGTTTAGTTAATTAAATGTTAAGGTAAAAAATATTTGCTTCAAAAAGAAAAATATTTAATTTTTTGTAAAAAACATTTGTCTTAAAATATAATATAATATAACGATGGCAATTTTAAGTAATTTTTCTTATTTTTAAGCGTCACACTAGAATTTGGTTTACGTGAGTTCAGCAATGTTTCCCCATTCCCGGTCTAACATGCAATGAATTTTCAACAATTTTCTGTATACATATTTATAGTAACAAAGATTATAGCAAAATTGATTATAGAGTGAAACTTTGGCTAAAGTGCTTGGAGTATCGCTGGATGAGCATTTGGCGGTGGAATTTGCGGATTGTCCAGACTTGATTCCAAAAATTCAAAATGATATCGGTTTGGTGAAGGAATCCTTTTCGGAGACAGGTTTCCATTTTTTGTTGTAAAAAAAGTTACTTTTTTTGTTTTTGAAAACATGTAATTTCATGTATTTAGTTGAGCTGGGTGTGCTGTTGGACGATGTGCTTCAGCAAATTCTGTGCGGACTTCGACTCGGCTCCACCGCCCCCTCCATTAGTCAGCCACAAGCCAATTCCATGGGTGCTCTCTTCAACGACCCCCAAATTGACGCAATTGAAGGCTCGAAAAGCCATCTTATTTTCCAGTATTTGAGTGGCGCTCAGAGGAGATGCGACGAATTTAGCTCCAACAATGTAAGACAAAATCCACATTTTTTCCTTTAAATTACATTACGTATTTATTCATAAATTTTATTTGTAGATAGTCTGTGTTCTTTTTGAGAAAACATTAAAAATATTTAACTTGCATTTATTACGATTAGTCTTTTTTAATCTTTAAGGTAATCTTTTTTGAACCGAATTACTTTTTGAACTGAACAGTGACCGTAATTGCTGTTTTTTGATGTAGGTATTTTCGACTTTTTCTGAAAAAAATTTTCATATAAAATCCTTCAGAAATTAACGAAAATTTTCAGAATTCTATGAAAAATTTTTCAAAATTCTCTAAAAAGGCTTTTGTTTCTTCCAAAAAGTATTTCTGCACATTTTCAGAAGAATATTAAAAATTGAATTTGTTTGTTAAATTTTTTGATAGTCAATTACGAAATTACGGTGTTTTTGGGGCCGTACTTATGAATTACGAAAATAATTACGTCCAGCCCTGATTGGCACTGATATTTATTTGAAAAATGTTTTAATTAGCAAATTAATATAAAGAAAACATCTAAAAACCTCGTTTTTGGCCACAACACATATAATTTTCATTCAACAAATGGAGAAATTTTTTAACGACTTTTTATTATAAATTTTTTTACTCTAAATTTTCAATTTTTTAATGTTTTGAAATTTAGAATTTTTCTTCAAACGATAGAACGTTGTTGGCGGTTTGTAAGACACGGATTAACGTTTGTTTGATTCTTTTCTTGCGCGGATGGACACTCAGCGGGTAAATTATTCATCAGGGGGTTGGACAGGGCAGCTCGCTGAGGAAACTTTTCTTAGTGTTAAAATAACGAGTAGAGAGCGTTCTAAAATCGCTACTGGCGTATTTCGGGAGGGGAGGTGGAGAGTCATGCCCCTAATTGGGAATTTTTTTGAGATTTTAAGTAAATTAGAGGCAATATAGACATTTATAGAATTTGCCCCTCCCCATTTTCTTTTACGTGAAAATTTTGAAATTAAATGAAATTTTTGATGGCTCCACCCTTTTTCCAAAATCGTAGATAAGCCACTGAAAAACGCCATTAAATTTACTTTCGTAACTATTTTTTTCTGACATTCTTCTTGTGAAAGGAAATTATCTTATACATTGGGCTCTCCACCGTTTTTGGATTTCCTTTTTCAAACTTAAATAAATTTTTCGAATTGTTCGAATTTTTTGTAACATGGTACTTGTCAGGGTACCACACAACGAAATTGTCACATGTATTACGAAACAATTGCTCAAAAATCAGTTCGATGTGCCGAATTTATTGAATAAAATTTGTGCTTTTATCGAGGATGATGTCGTGGATTCGTTCGCACTTTCTGAGGTTTTTATTAATTTTTATCTTACTTTTTTAATTTTGAATTGATTGGTTATTTTGTTCATTGATGACCGTTGAGAGTGTCTAATTGAATAAACGAAAATTAGAATTTCTAAGTGAATATTGGGTTAAAATATTATTGAAAATTTCTCCTTTTCGAAATCTGAAACTTTTGGATTATTTTACTTTATTTTTGCGCCACAATTTTTTTAAATTTTAAATTTTAATTTGATTTTTTCGATTTTCTGCGACTTTTTTTTTTGGGGGGGGGGACGATGTACGTAATCGTCTGAAAGGATTTGATGGAAGTGATTGATCAATTAAAATTTCGATGTTCGTAGTTTTACAGCGAATTTATTTATTTTTTAATATTAAAAATTGTTTTTCTAGGTATTTAACCCAATATTTTCCAAGCTGAGATGTTGGTTGGTTATGATAAACATTAACGATACGTTTAACATGTTTACGGATTCGTTGCTGAAGACCATTCACTACTTGCTCAGCTTGCAAGTCAAAGGGAAACGTCCGCTGGCAGATTTGGTAAGTATTTGAAAATTCTGGCTAAAGGGGAAATTTTCTGCTAAGTTTTTAAAAAATTTTAAATCAGTTTTCGAGTTTTTTGCTTGTATTTTGTTTAAAAATTATGCGTGCGATTTTTATTTTTGTTAGAAATATTTTAACACATTTATTTTATTGCCTGAAATTAATTAGATAATAATTGTTTCGAAACTATTCCTGTTATCCACAATTCAATTTATTTAAATTTTTAGCTCGTCTCGAGGGACGATTTCGCTCCGATTCCGATTAGCGATGGACCGGGACGCGAATTTGTTCGTACCTCTTTCTTAGGACCAATTCTTTCGATGAGTACGGTTGGCCACGAGGACGAGGTATTATTGTTTATTGTTTGACATGATTATGAAAATAGGAGATCCCGCATTTAAGGATTACAATTTTTTGTTTACGTAAACGATTTGAGAGATCTTTTGTTGTTGTTCGAACTAGTTAACTGAGTCCAACGAAAAGAAGTAGCTATATAAAAAGTAATAACTTACTTTATTTTTTTATTCACGTAACAGTTTCAGACAAAAAAAAGTTTTAACAATCGGAGAAAGTTTAAATATTGTTTTAAAACTTTAAGATATTATAGCATTTTTCAGAATTTTTCAATAAATCTTTTTATAGGAAACATATGAGAAAAATTCGGAGAAATTCTTTCCGGACATCAAGCTTTGGCGCGATCCTCAGCGATCTATCATTTACTCCAATTTTCAGTCGAGAATGAATTCTCTTCGGGTTAGTTTTTATTGTTCACTTTTTGGAACAATTGTCAGGAGCTGTGGACGAATTATTCATTTATTTTTATTTTTTACAGTCGGAAATGCACGGAATTTTACACACTATTCTGGTCAACGCATGTTCTCGTGCAAAAACGCTAAATTATTTGGCGAAGTTGCTGGACTTCAATCGTAAACGGACGCAAATTCACGTTGGTTTTTTTCCAAATATTTGGCGAAAAAAAGGTTGTGAAGGAAAGAGAAGTTATGAAATTAATTTCCGAAGTTAAATACTTCGGAAATTAATTTTTCAGTGAAAGTATGCATAAATTTTTCCACTACACTGGTAGAAAAAATTATAACCACAACTTCGCAAAGATTGACTTTTTCGAAGCCAAAAAATATTTTTTATATTTTATTGTTTTAAACGATCTGAAATTGATTGGAAAAAATTGATGTTACTCTTGGGTTTTGAAGAAAAAAATTTAGTTTTTTCGCAAAATTGACACAAAGCGATATTTTTTCGGTTCGAAAAAAATAAAGTGCGATTAATTTTTTGTTTATTTTATTACTAAAAAATCACCATTAACGCCAAAAATATGCAATTTTTAAGGCTACTCGCTCGAAACTGGCGAGCAACGGTGTGATGCTGAACGTGCTATCGGTGATGTTGCACTTGTCCGAGCGGATTATGCTGGATAAGGTGCAGGATTACTACATTTTTCATCCCGAGAATCGCATTGACGTCAAGGATGAGGCTCGAATTTCCTTTCCGCCCGATGTGGTTGCGACGATTGAACAGGAAATTGGTAATCTTTTTTGTCCATGAAATTTTTTGTTAAGTGAATTTAGCTAAGTTCGAAATTAGTCGATTTTTTTGTTTATTGTAAATTGTGGCTTATAACTAAACAAAGATTTGGAGGAATTAAATTTAAAGTCATAAAAAGCTTGAGGAATACAAGTATTCTTCTTTTAGACGTAAACTTCGAGCCAAAATTCACCACCGAGTGCTTCTATCTCACCATTTTTGCGATGAATGTGGGCATGAACGCCGCCGTCGAGCAGTTGGGTCAGCTGAAGTCGCATTTGCGCGAGATTCGCAACGCGGTCAACGACTTGCAGGAGTTGATTAAGCGTAAAGGCGAGGCATACGCCAAGAACCCCATGGTGATCAGCCGAATTAAACAAGTGAAGCTGATGGAAAAGGTAAGAATTTTGTTTATATTTTAATTGAAATTTGTTTTTCCTTATTAGTTGAATTTTTTTAGAAAGTGAATTTTTTTAAGGGTTGAAATTTTTTAGAAAAGAATTGTAGAAAAAAATTTGCATTTTTTGATGTGTATTGTTTGAGAAAAATTATCATTTAAGTAGACAAAATAATTTGTTTATTATTATTATTTCTTTAGAGACTTATTTTGAACCATATGTGCAATGAATGCATTTTGAAGGACGAAAGCTTGATTTTGCGCTGTGTGAAGTTTGCGAATCAGCAATTGGCCCTCGTTCTGCGCTCGGTTTCCGCAGATTTGTGTGTTTTTGTTGTTATTCTTTTAATTTTTCTTCATATGTATTTTAATATTGAATTTTCATTTTTAATATTGATGTCATTTATAAAATTTCTAGGGTGCGTAACAATTTGCCTGAAAGCCCACCAAAAATTTTCGGTACATTACCGGAGATTTTCATTGAATCTGCCTTAGACTTTATGGTGTTTTCATTGCGGTTTGTTTTATTTTCGTTTTTATATTTTTCAGCTCATTTTTTGCTTTCATTACAGTGAAGCGCCGAATATATTCTTGCTGAATTCGGAGAATATTGCCGAGCACTTGCTAGTGCTCACTTGTTGTCTGCATTTCTTCAAGAATCCTTATCTTGCATCCAAGGTAAACAAATGTGACAGGGCGGATTTCTGTCTGGGTGGGGGCGGTGTTCAATAGCTTTTTTGTTGTTTTTTGTATTAAACGTCTATTAAATCGTTTTTCGAGAAAAAATCTGGTTAGTATTGAAAAAGAAGTTATTATATTTTTTTCTCCAAACTGATTGGAAAACTTGCAACTTTTATGAAATATTTTTCCCGTCATTTTTTTAAATTAAATGTTTTTTGTCATGATGGGTCATATATAATAAATTTTGAGGTTGTTAACGTCGTGTTTATGGTGAGCCCGATGGTGAATCCCACCGTCGAGAACCTTTTCCGCCGCATCGTCGACAACAACTTCGCGTCACAACGGCTCTTTGTCAGTTTGAGCAAATTCTACGCGGACGTGGAGTCGACGGGCGCCAACACTGAATTCTACGACAAATTCAACATTCGCCGCTCGATTCAAGTGATTTTCAAGTGCATGTGGAATTACTTGACTCACCGAAATTCGATGATCGAAGCCGCCGGGTTGGTTTATTTATTTAATATTATTTAATTAATTATTTATTTAATGTATCTTTACTAAATGAATTTTGCATTCTGTTCTCTGTTAAATTCAATTTTATTTTTGTTCATAAAAAAGATTGGTAATTTTGAGTTGTTGCCAGGTGTGATTTTTTTTAAATTTTATTTATGAATTATTTTTTGCGTATTTATAATTTGCATCGTTTTTATGAAACATTTTTAGTAAACATTCACCCGAATTTATCCGCTTTATCAATATGGTTATTAACGATGCGACATTTTTGTTGGACGAATCGTTGACCGGCCTACGAAAAATCCGCGATATTGAGGCCTTGATGGAGAATGAGGCGGAATTTAACGCTCTTTCTGAGGTTTAATTTGAAGCTTTGATTTCTTGAAAATTCCTTCTTTTTTTCTTGGCTATCTGATATACGTAAGATAGCGTAAGAATTAAAAAAATTATTGCAGAAATTTTTTTAAAGTAATGAATAAAAAAGTCGGATTTATTTTACAGGAGGACCGTAACCAAAAGCGAAGTGCTCTAAACGAAGTGAAGCGAAGCGTCCGAACTTGGATGATTCTCTGCAATGACACAATGGAATTCTTTATTCTGCTGACCACCGACAATCCTAGAATTTTCTACAATACTTTGGGAGAACGGGTGGCCGCGATGTTGAATTACAATATGGTTCAGGTAGATTGGAATTACTTTGTCAAATATTATCTATATGCTCTTTACTGATTAAAATCCACAATTAAAGTACATCGATAAATTTTGAGTTGTGCGGGCCGAAATGTGCGGAATTGAAAGTGAAAGATGCGAAGAGCCGTTTTGAGTGGGATCCGCGCAAATTGCTCGAACAAATCGTGAACATTTATTTGAATCTTTCATCAGAAGCATTTGCTGAGGACATAGCACAAGACGAGGTAAGGATTTTTTCAGCTTGGTTATGGTGAAACGGTGACGTATTGAACACGGACAAGCGGGACTGAGGTATGAGGCAGAATTTTGGTTGTATTCCGAGGGAGAAGGATTGAAAATTTCCAAAGTTTTGTAACGAAATTGCTCGAATAATTTTAGGGTGGATAGGGGAATTGTTGTCTAGAAATTTTGATCTTTTGAAACTCCTCATTTATTACAAAACCATGGTTTTACACCATTTTAGCGCTCATACACACCAGAGGCTTTTTCGGCGATATTGGAGAAAATCGCTCATAAGCGAATTCTGGAAATGAGTCGAACGGAACGTTTTCGAAATTTGATGGAAATGGCGGAACGTCACTACCGCGACAAAGCGCAACAGGAGATGGACTTTGGCGACGATATCCCCAACGAATTTCTCGGTAATTTTGTGCAATCTAATCACTTCTAAAATTTCAATATTTTTCCTGTGGTTATTGGGGAAATGAATTCGCATGCTGTAAATCACGGTGCCGAGATTGGTGAAGCCAATCTTCAAAATTGGCACAATTTTCGACGAAATTTTTCTCACTCGACAAATGTGGTATATTTCAGTGGATGAAATTCCGTGAATATATACCAATCGATAGGTCTTGACGAGGGGAATCGAATGACGATAATATTAATCTTTTTGGTCAACCCCGGCTGAGTTATGCTCCAAAACCGGGTAAGGGCCACCTACAGTAACCCAAAGCTAAAAAATAATGTGATTTTCGGAATCAGCAGCATCGATTACCCCCGGGTATGTGTTTCCAGATTGAAATCTCTCAGTTTCAGTTTTGGCTTCAAAATTTACATTAGACCTCGGCACCATGATTTTTTTTATTGGGTTGAGGAATAAGTTCGTTCGGTTTTTTTCAAAGAGCTTTATTTAAATAAATTTTTTTGGCAAAGTGTATATATACTTTCGATAGCGCGTTTTCTGCTCTACAAATCTGTTTTTTTAGTTTTTTTTAATAATTTAGTTTTTTATTATTTTTAAGCTTAGAAATGAAATATCCAGGAGGCAAAAATTAGCATTTTCGACAACTGCTTTCCTTCATGGAGCATAAAAACTGCCGAAACCACTCGAGACTTGATTTTTGAACTTCGGTAAACCATTTTTGTGCGATAGATACGCCTAAGACCTTCTCAATACACGCGGCGTATGTCCTGAGCGGTTTTGGAAGTTTTTTATGCTCCGTGAAGGAAAGCAGTTGTCGAAAATGCTAATTCTTGCCTCCTGGATATTTCATTTCTAAGC